>CM076846.1:0-257431 GCA_039519185.1 Astragalus membranaceus
CATTTGCCTTCGCATTTCATGCATTCATCCCATATGCCTATGTTTCCCAATCAACCATTTCATATCATGCATCAAAGTATTGCATTTGCATCCTCACATAGCAAAAAGAGCAAATAAAAAAACAGATGATCAGAAAAGAAAGCTGATCAGGAAAAACCAAATCAAAAGGAAAACCTCAAAGAATGTTCACCACATTCATCATCACACCAAAATCATAGCATTGCATGCACATGCATAACATGCCCTTGCATAACATGCACTCATACTCCATGCACCATTCCTTGCATCAACTAACGTATGCAGGTACCTCAATCCAATGCAGCAGCATCGGTCATTTCAAATCAACCAATCAACAGAACTTGTGAGCCCTCTGTGCTCACCCTGAGCCCTCTGTGCTCATCCTGACCCCTCTGCGCTCATCCTGAGCCCTCTGTGCTCATCCTGAGCCCTCTGTGCTCCCCCTGAGCCCTCTGTGCTCATCCTGAGCCCTTTGTGCTCCTCCTGAGCCCTCTGTGCTCCTCCTGAGCCCTCTGCGCTCATCCTGAGCCCTCTGTGCTCCTCCTGGCCCTCTGTGCTCCTCCTGAGCCCTCTGTGCTCCCCCTGAGCCCTCTGCGCTCATCCTGAGCCCTCTGTGCCCCCCCCTGAGCCCTCTGCGCTCATCCTGAGCCCTCTGTGCTCCCCCTGAGCCCTCTGCGCTCATCCTGAGCCCTCTGTGCTCCTCCTGAGCCCTCCGCGCTCATCCTAAGCCCTCTGTGCTCCTCCTGAGCCCTCTGTGCTCATCCTCCTGAGCCCTCTGCGCTCATCCTGAGCCCTCCGCGCTCATCCTGAGCCCTCCGCGCTCATCCTGAGCCCTCCGCGCTCATCCTGAGCCCTCAGTGCTCCTTCCTTACTGCTTTCTTTACCGCGTTCTTTACCGCTTTATTTCCTGCTTCTGCACGCCAAGTGCCCATTTTACTTTTCTGCACGCCAAGTGCCCATTTTACTTTTCTGCACGCCAAGTGCCCATTTTACTTTTCTGTTTGCACGCCAAGTGCCCATTTTACTTTTCTGTCTGCACGCCAAGTGCCCATTTTACCTTTCTGTTTGCACGCCAAGTGCCCATTTACTTTTCTGTTTGCACGCCAAGTGCCCATTTTACCTTTCTGTTTGCACGCCAAGTGCCCATTATACCTTTCTGTTTGCACGCCAAGTGCCCATTTGCTTTTCTGTCTGCACGCCAAGTGCCCGTTTTACTTTTCTGTTTGCACGCCAAGTGCCCATCTTACCGTTCCTGTTTGCACGCCAAGTGCCAATTTTATCTTTCAGTCTGCACGCCAAGTGCCAATTTTATCTTTCAGTCTGCACGTCAGTGTTCATTTACAGGATTCGTGAATCCCTTCAGGACCCAAGTGTCCCTTCAAAAACAGACTTCACCTCGTATTCGAGCTGCGGGTAAGTCCTTCAGACCCCAAGTGGTCCTTCAGACTAGTTGTGTCAGCCTAAGACACAACGGACGTCCTTCATGGTCAGCATATCAGTTCCGGATCTGATCTTGACCCATCGTGGCCGCTCGGAAAAGGGCCACCCCCCAAGCAGACCGTTTTACTAGTACCGTTGCTAGTTTGCGCTCCATCAGACCCATTGGTCCATCAGGCTTAGGCATGCCCTTCAGACCTCGTCGGTCCTTCAGTTTAACTCCAATCAATGCGCCAAGCATCGACCGCGAATTAGACCTTCAGAGCCTTAGTGCTCCTTCAGACCCCGAGTGGTCCCTCAGAGCCTTAGTGCTCCTTCAGACCCCGAGTGGTCCTTCAGAGCCTTAGTGCTCCTTCAGACCTTGAGCGGTCCTTCAGAGCCTTAGTGCTCCTTCAGACCCTGAGTGGTCCTTCAGAGCCTTAGTGCTCCTTCAGATCCCGAGTGGTCCGTCATTTTCCCTCTCGGTTAATGCGCCAGGTGTTAACCGTTCCCCGTTTGTTCTCAAGCCCATCTATTCAAAAAAAAACATAGAAAAAGAAAAGAGGAAAATTCGGGTTTCCCCAAATGGACAAAATCGGTATAATTTCTGAATTCTTTATCTTCATTTTACCTTGGAATATGTTTCGGCCAATTCATATTCCTCGTTAAAACTCAGATAAAGAGGGGCAGCTGTCATACCCCAATTTTGTCCGGCTTAGGTCCAAACCCTAATTTTCCACGCAAAAATAAAATATGCATTTTGGATCCTAGAAACCGCTCCAAAGTTTTTGAAATCATTTTTAGGGTTAGAATGCACTCTTTAAGAAATTAGGGTTTTGAAAAATATGTTATGCATGCATGGCAAGCTTTGGAAAATATTTTATGCATGCATGGCAAAGACCTAAAAGCATTTTTGTGGAAAGCAAGAATTGACTTCTATCTTGTTCCAAAGGCCAAGAATCGATTTTCAAGCTCTTCCATAGGCCATGAATCGATTCCTAATTGTTTTAACTAAGTGAAGAATCGATTTTCATCTATAATAAATGTCCTGAAAATCGATTTCCCTCTTCTTGCATAGGCCTCGAAATCGATTTTCAAGCTCTTCCATAGGCCATGAATCGATTCCTAATTGTTTTAACTAAGTGAAGAATCGATTTTCACCTATTATAAATGTCCTGAAAATCGATTTCCCTCTTCTTTCATAGGCCTTGAAATCGATTTTCAAGCTCTTCCATAGGCCATGAATCGATTCCTCATTGTTTTAACTAAACATGGAATCGATTTTCACCTATTTAGGATGTCCAAGAATCGATTCTTTACTATTTCCAAAGGCTCAAACAATCGATTCATCCTTGCAATAAATGTTTTTTAAAATTCTACGCTTTCCTAAGCCTATAAATAGGCAGCCTCAAGTCACATTTTCGGACACACACACACATCTCTCAAGATCAGAGAAGAATTGCTCCAGGACACATTTTCACGAGATCTGAGAAGACAACTTTCGCAAATCTCATTTTCCAGTTCTACGCTTCATTTTTGCTCTATTTGCGCCGTTGGTCCATCTGAGCTGATCTCCTGCAAGGGTTAGTCGGGGTTTGCGTTCTTCAGAGTTGTAATATCTGTCTTCATCAGAGGTATTTCAGTCTTTTCATTTGTTAATATTTAGTTATTGTGATCCATGTGATTTAACTTAGCTATAGCGTTCATATACTCGTTCTTGTATATTATCGTCCATTGTCGATGACGAACCATATGATTCCCACTTATGCCTAGTGCATCATGTTCTAAGTGGTGAAGATGGTCTCAGATGATTCAACTTGTCCCTTTCAACCCCTTTCAAAAACATTTATTAGAACTACGTCGCTTTGATTCCCATTTGGGATACGTAGGAGCGAGCCACGTTCTCGTCAAGCGCAACAAATAAAAATCCTTTTTCGCAACCCTAAACAAATCATTTTCATAAAACAAATAAAAAGAATCATTTTCAAACCCATTTTCGCTAGTAGCTCATCAGAGCCTTTGTTCGTTCAGCTATTATTGGCAATGTCCTTTTCTCATAAGAATAATAAACGGTGATCCATCATAACCTTTGTTAGTTTGATCATCGTACAAATCAATCCCTTTCGAAAATCTCTTTCAAAAAAAGATAATAAAAACGAGTTGTTATCAATAGTCCATCAGAACCTTTGTTCGTTTGACTAGCGGCACAACTCTCTCTTTTTGAGTATTTAGTAGTGATTCATCATAGCCTCTGCTAGTTTAATCATTCGCTAATGCTCGTCCTATTTCAAAAACTCACTAAAAAAAAGATAAAAAAACAAAACTTTTCAAAAAGGCAACCTAGAACTACGTCGCCTTTGATTCTCCACCCGGAGATACGTAGGAGCAGGGCCACGCCCCTGTCAAGCGCAAAAATAAACAATTTCTAAATTAAAAAAAATACCAACACATCTCCTTCATAAAAAAATCAAAAATAACAAACAAGCAAAGCAAAGCTCCAAGGAATTGCAAGACACCAACAAGCTCTTCCTCCTCCTTGAGTGCTCCACGAAAACTCCTCTCCCTTTCCTCTTGCAAGTCGCGACTTCTCTTCTCACCTCTCCTCTCTTTTTACGTTTCTTTTTCTTTCTTTTGCAATTGAGTAAAAAATGAAAACTCACTCACAAGACCCCTAAGTGAGTCGAATTCCATGACTAGAGAATGGGCCACGGGCCTAATTGTGGATCATGGGCCCCCAAGCACCACCTTAATTCGTGGCAACACCTCCTAAACAATTAAAATAAAATAAATTAAACCTTGAATTATTTAATTAAATTAAATAAATATTGTAAGCCTTAAATAACTTAATTAAATAAATAATTAAATTATTTAGGGGCGTTACAACTCTCCCCCACTTAGAATATTTCGTCCTCGAAATTACCTGAATCAAACAACTCCGGATATGCTTCCCGCATCTTACTCTCCAGCTCCCAAGTCATACTTTCACCAGCAGCTCCTAACCAAACCACTTTCACCAAAGGAATTTCCTTCCCTCTCAAAATCTTCACTTCTCTATCTTCAATTCGCACAGGCATAGTCTCCACCGTGAGATTATCCCGTACCTCTACTTCATCCATCTGAATCACATGAGACGGGTCCGGAACATACTTTCGAAGTTGTGACACGTGAAACACGTCATGCAAATTCGAAAGATTAGGCGGCAAGGCCACCCTATAGGCAACACTTCCCACCCTCTCCGTAATCTGATACGGACCAATGAAACGGGGAGTTAACTTCTTTGATTTCAAGGCACGCCCAACACCAGTCACCAGAGTGACTCTCAGGAACACATGATCACCGGCCTGAAACTCTAAATCCTTCCTTCTCTTATCATGATAGCTCTTTGGTCGACTCTGCGACGCTTTCATCTTCTCTCGGATTAGTTTTACCTTCTCAGTTGTTTCTCGCACAATCTCAGGCCCCAACACTGCACTCTCCCCAGATTCATACCAACACAACGGAGTCCTACATCTCCGACCATACAACGCCTCAAACGGTGCCATTCCAATACTAGAATGAAAACTGTTATTGTAGGTGAACTCTATCAACGGAAGATGAGAATCCCATGAACCTCCCTGCTCGAGGACACATGCTCTCAACAAGTCCTCTAACGACTGAATAGTTCTCTCCGTATGACCATCTGTCTGCGGATGATAAGCGGAGCTCAACCTCAACTTAGAACCCAAAGCTTCCTGCAAACTTTTCCAAAATTCAGAAGTGAATCTTGGATCTCTATCAGATACAATACTAAGCGGAACGCCATGCAACTTCACAATTGTCTTGATGTAGATCTCTGCCAACTTTGGAACTGGATAAGTCATATTAATTGGTAAGAAATGAGCATACTTTGACAACCTGTCCACAACCACCCATATAGCATCAAACCCTCTCACTGTATTGGGCAAACCAGACACAAAATCCATGGAAATGCTATCCCATTTCCATTCCGGAACTTCTAATGGTTGCATCAACCCCGCAGGCTTCTGATGCTCAATCTTAGACTTCTGACAAGTCAGGCAAGAATACACAAACTGTGCCACATCCTTCTTCATACCAGACCACCAGAACAACCTCTTCAAATCTTGGTACATTTTCGTAGCCCCTGGATGAATACTCAACTTGCTCCTATGGCTCTCCTCGAGAATCATTCTCTTCATCTCAGTATCATCAGGAATGCAGATCCAATCCCTGAATCTCAATACACCTTGAGAATCTAACTTGAAATCCTCATTCACAGCTTGATCATTCACAACTAACAAGTCTACCAACTTTACATCTGACTTTTGGGCTTCTCGAACACTAACCAAAAATTCATTGCCAATCTTCAACATTCCCAATCTGACACTCTGCGGTGTCACTTCACAAACCAGACTCATGTCCCGGAACTGCTCAATCAACTCTAATTCTTTCACCATCATAGCCGACATATGCAAGCTCTTCCGACTTAAAGCATCAGCCACGACATTAGCTTTGCCGGGGTGATAGTTCAAGCCGAAATCATATTCCTTCAGCAATTCTAACCAACGTCTCTGTCTCATATTCAGCTCCTTCTGATCGAACAAGTATTTCAAACTCTTATGGTCACTAAACACTTCAAATCTAGTACCATACAGATAGTGCCTCCAAATTTTCAGCACAAACACAATTGCAGCTAGCTCCAAATCATGAGTAGGGTAGTTCTTCTCATGGGTCCTCAACTGTCTGGACGCATAAGCTACTACCTTACCTTCTTGCATCAACACCCCTCCCAAACCCATCTTGGAAGCATCACAATATACTACAAACTGTTGATCCGGAACAGGCAAAGTCAACACGGGCGATGTTGTCAACCTCTTCTTCAACTCATTGAAGCTCTCCTCATAGTGAGCATCCCACACAAATGCCTTTCCCTTACACGTCAATTGAGTCAACGGAAGGGCCAACTTCGAGAAACCTTCAATAAACCTCCTGTAATAACCAGCTAATCCCAAGAAGCTTCTAATCTCTGTAACTGACTTTGGGCTCTCCCATTGCAACACCCCATCAATCTTGGCTGGATCCACGGCTATACCATTACCAGAGATAATATGACCAAGGAAACCTACTCCATTCAGCCAGAACTCACACTTAGACAACTTTGCATACAATTTCTTTTCTTTCAACACTTCTAGTACTAACCTCAAATGTTCTGCGTGCTCCTCTTCTATTTTAGAATACACCAGAATGTCGTCAATAAACACAACCACAAACCGATCCAAGTAACTATGGAAAGTACGATTCATGTACTCCATAAACACACCCGGCGCGTTGGTAACACCAAACGGCATCACTGAATATTCATAGTGCCCATATCTCGTTCTGAAAGCAGTTTTCTGAATGTCTTCATCCTCCACTTTAATCTGATGATATCCGGACCTCAAATCAATTTTGCTGAAAACACGGGTACCCACTAACTGATCCATCAAATCGTCAATCCTCGGAAGCGGATACTTGTTCTTGAATAGTTACCTTATTCAACTGCCTATAATCAACACACAACCCCCTACAACAATCAGCAGCATCCCAACAACAGCAGCAGCCCAACTACAGCAGCAGCAGCCCAAATACAGCAGCAGCCCAACTACGGCAGCAGCCCAACTACAGCAGCAGCAGCCCAACTACAGCAGCAGCAGCATCGATCCTCTCAGCCCTCTCAGTTCACTTGCTACAAACAAACAACAGTTAGATATAACTGACAACTGACCGTTGTCAGTTGACACTACGACTGGACAACTTGGCCGGACAGACCGAACTGCTCTGATACCACTAATGTAACACCCCTTTTCTAATAACCTCACTATTTAAATAGAAATCAGAGTTTCTTTTTTTGAAAACAATTTAAGCGAGTGCTACACTTACTCCATTAAATCAACAATTTCAATTTTCATAGTTCGAATAAAAACCACAAGATACATAGCACCATAACAAGAAAAACCGTTTAGTTCACATCAACTAAATACAGTCACTACCAGCAGCGGAATAATAATTAAGTTCGAAAACAAAATCAATACATCACCAAAAATAGTCTAACAGTATAAAGACAATAACACTTAAACATAAGACGCCCCCCGGTGCTACATATCAGAGCATGACACTTCCTACCAAACGAAGGTATAAGGGTAACCTTCACTCGTTATTACCTGCACGTTGCCGACATAAGAAGCAACATAAAAGCAGTAGGGTGAGTCTCTTTTCATAATTAATAACATATGGAAATAAGCACTGCATAGGAAAAGGTAACTAGGCACACCAGTTCACAACAATGGCAACAACCACACCAAAATTACATTCCCAAACAGCACTACACAATATATGGATTATGCATGAAATGCAACCCAAACTCCACGGGCACATGCATGTCGGATCCGTCACAAAATACAAATAGGCCGTAGCCTCTGCTCACCAAATAAAATCAGGCCGAAGCCTCTGCTCACCAATAAAATCAGGCCGAAGCCTCTGCTCACCAATAATGCACATGTTTCATGAGGTGCTATGGAAATGCAGCTCAACACACCACACAATTCATCAATTCACCATTTAATTCAACTCACCATTTTATTAATCAGCTCACCAATTAAAATTAGGCCGAAGCCTCTGCTCACCAATCACACCATAATACACTCACCAATTCAACCCACCACTCACACCAACACCAATTTTCAATTAGGCCAATTTAGGATTTGACACGACATAGGGAAAGTGAATAAAAATTGCCATTTAGACACTTGAACACCTCAGCCCAGAAACACCAGTAAAATAAATCCATTTTTGCATAAAATCAGAACATTTGGATAGGCACTGAAATTAACTTCGAAACGCATTTTGAACCGTCAAATTTGGATAACCGAGTCAAAAGTTACAATAAAAACAAAACCGAAAAAATACTTAGACATTCTGGAAACTGGCGCCCAGGCGCTGGGCGCCCAGGAGCAACACAGGACTTGGCGCATGGGCGCTTGGCGCCCAGGAACAGCAACACGCGCATAGGCGCTGGCGCCCAGGAACAGGCGCAGGGGAACACGGCGCCCAGGCACTAGGCGCCTAAGGCCAACACGCAAGAAAACTCATTTTACTTCGAAATTGATTTTGTACGAGCCAAATACTTAGAATATGAGAACCCAACAAAAATTTTGGCAAAAAGTGACACGCATCTTTGGCGCCCATGGACTAGGCGCCTAAGGCCAAGACAAACCACAACTCCTATGACTCCAAAAATTGTTTTACACGAGCCATTTATTTAATGTATGAGAACCCAAAAAGAATTTTGAGAAAATAATCAACACAACAGTGGCGCCCTTGGCGCCCATGGCCAAGGCGCCTAGCGCCAAAACTGGCAACACAGTGAGACAGGCACAGGGAACAACAGGCGCAGGGAGCCTAGCGCCCAGACACAGAACTGGCGCAGGAACACCCAAAACTGGCGCAGAGCACATGGCGCCCATGACACAAGGCGCCTAGCGCCAAGACAGCAACACAGTGGCTGGAAAAACTGGCGCAGGCACACTGGCTGGGCGCCTGGCGCCCATGACTGAGACACAGAAATACAGCAACAAGGCATATGGCGCCCAAGGCGCCTAGGAACTCCAAAAGTCAGAATTTTTCTAATTCAAACACCAAATTAAATCCACCAAACACCCAATTATATATATATATATATATATATATATATATATATATATATATATATTTAATTATCACCATGATCCTCAATTCTCACCAAACAAACACCAATAAGTCATATACTCAAACAAGTGACATGCAATTCACCTTAGCAACAATCAAGCACCAATTATGCGATTTTAACATAGGGCATTCCTAATTATATATCACAACACTACGATTTAATCAACAACACAACAATTCATTCATACAAATCATCCTAGAACCTAACCCTAGGCATTACTCATCACATAAGCTATTAAAGATAAAAAGAGGACCCCCTAACCTCTTAGAATTCGCACCACCAAGCAAAGCTCCAAGGAATTGCAAGACACCAACAAGCTCTTCCTCCCCATTGAGTGCTCCACGAAAACTCCTCTCCCTTTCCTCTTGCAAGTCGCGACTTCTCTTCTCACCTCTCCTCTCTTTTTACGTTTCTTTTTCTTTCTTTTGCAATTGAGTAAAAAATGAAAACTCACTCACAAGACCCCTAAGTGAGTCGAATTCCATGACTAGAGAATGGGCCACGGGCCTAATTGTGGATCATGGGCCCCCAAGCACCACCTTAATTCGTGGCAACACCTCCTAAACAATTAAAATAAAATAAATTAAACCTTGAATTATTTAATTAAATTAAATAAATATTGTAAGCCTTAAATAACTTAATTAAATAAATAATTAAATTATTTTGGGGCGTTACAAAGATGATTTCTATGGTGTGGTTGAACACATATATGAACTTGCGTACCCTTATCTTGATTATAGTCAAAAGGTGGTGATTTTTTATTGTAATTGGTTTGATCCGACTGCTCAAGGAACAAAGTTTAATCCAAAGTCAAATACAGTGGACATTAAAATGAATAGTAGATATCGACTGTATGGTCTGTTCGTCATTGCACAAAATGTGATACAAATCTATTATTTCTCTTATCCATCAACACAGACTGATCGGCGTGGTTGGAGTGTCGCAATTAAGACAAAACCAAGAGGTCGCATTGAGACAAATGATGACACAGTGGAAGACGTGCCATAGTGGGAGGAAGATTTCTACTTCTTTACGCGGGCGTCGTCGTTGTCAAATTCAAGTCGTTGTTAGTGGCCCATTCGTGCCTCCACCTAGTACGGATGATGGCAGTGGACCTAGTACGCTGAGTCGCCCATTTGTGCCTCCACCCGGTACTGACATATCCCCGACAGATGCAAATGGGATATGCACGTATAACATTAATAATGAGGTGAATGAGGTTATGTGTGACGGTCGTATCGTAGTGAAGGTTGCTGGCCAGCAGTAAGTATTTATTAATGATATTTGTTAGATTTATTAAATATAAATAAACTATTATATAAAAATTTATCTTTTTTATGTACAGGTTTATTCCTGGGAGGATGGCATCCGGCACAATCATAAATATCATCAAGGAGAATTACACTAAACCCTGGATGAATTGGACAGAGATCAGAAAAAATCTGGATGCCAAAAAGATGATGTTTAATGCTTTCAAAGTAAGTTTGTTTAATTGAGAGGGAGAGGAAGAGAGGGGAGAGGGCGTGAGTTGAGAGGGAGGAAGAGAGGAGGAATTTCTCAAAAATCCATTGCATGTTCAATCCAAGGGCACAACCATGATCAGCTCACCTTCCTCTTTCCATTGATCACCAACTCGAAATCATCCCCCTCCTCCACCATAAATCACCATTGGAGGACAAGCCAAGCTCCACTTACCCAAACACCAAATCTGAACCATTGCATGTTGGTTGGGTGAGCATTAGGACCAACTCCAGTCCTTAGATCACAAGTTGAATCAACTTAGGGAGCACTTCAGAATTTGGGTTCAGTGTGCAAGCTCTAGGAGACCTGGACTTCAGCTTTGAGTTGTCTAGAAGCGGTTTAGCGAGAGAATTCGTGGTCCTCCGTTCGTCGTGTTCGATAAGTCTCAGCATTGTGTGGTTGTCGTCGCAAAAGAGGTGAGTTCTATACTCACTAGGGTTTTATGTTATGATTTACGGTCATGTGTCCTGATGTGTCGTTTCGATCTATGAAAATGCACGTTAGAAACCATTTTACGAAAATGTCGCTTTGAACGTTAAATTATGCGGATTGATCGATTGTGTTGAGTTGATTATGAATGGTTGTTATGATTGATGATTGATTGTTGATTGGATGTGTGAGTTATATGGTTGCCATGACTGTTTGAATATATGATTAAGTTCGGAGGTGAATCGGGATGGATGCGGGAACGATCGGAATGGACAAGAAAACGCGAAAACTAACTTTTCTGAAATACTGATAGCCACGCACGGATCGTGCGCCCCTGGGCACAGATCGTGCGTGGGATTCTGGTACTCAAAGTGGATTTTCTGAAAATTGAGCACGGATCGTGCGCCAAGCCGCACGAATCGTGCGTCCCTTGCTGATGCCCAATTTTAAACTATGTCCTAAGTCATTCCGATTGGTCCTAAGTCCCTTCTAATCCACTCCTCAAGGTTTCCCAAGGATGGAAACATATTAGTATCATGAAATCAAGTACGATCGAAGTAATTTTATGTTATGTTCATGTCTTTGCTTATGTGATGGCCCGATGTGGTATTTAAGAGATCGATTATGACTAAGTTAGGTTATCATAATGTGGAGTATGGGCGATACATTATGATGTGGACTAGGTAATGGATAGTTATAAGTTAAGCTAACAACGTTAGTAATTCCGTGTGAGATCACCTAATGACAAGATTATGCTAAGTATAAGATTAGGTTAAGATTAAGATCATGTCAAGTATAAGCTCACTGTTATGTTCACAGATCACTGTTCACTGCTCATTGTTCAAGGTATATTAAAATATATACATCATGTTAGGGTGACGACCCTATGTTAGTTTAGTGTGCTAGGGGAGGGGAAGTCATGAGCCCTATGAACCTAGGCCCCATGAGGTTTGCCCACTAGCGATTAGTGGATTGGGTTCACCGGAAAGTTATTTTGCCAAGTAACCGGTGACATGCTAAAAAACATTGTTCATTGTTCAGGTGTTGCCTCTTGTAACTGCTTATGAGGGTTATGAGGACAACGTTCATGTTAGCCACATAGTCAAATATTAAGACTATGAATTATGAATCAAGAATAACGAATCAAGCATAATTGAACCGAGAGAGTTAGTAAGGGGTCTCGATAGAACTCACTGAGACAAGTTGTCTCACCCAATCCATGTTGTTATTTTTTTCAGAATTGCAGGCTAAGTTGAAGACGAGGAGGCATGGTCATGGAGACGCTTGAGGAGTTGCTGACGCTGTTTATTTTGTCATGTTATGTATCTTTGTATTTTTATTCAGTGTCTTAGATGTACGATTGTACGACTTATGCTTATAAAGTTGTAAATCGCTTCCGCAGACTTTCTATTTTGGTACTGAACACTAGTTGAGAGGTGTAAGGAACGATATTATGTATTTCTCATGTTAAGTTATGTAAGCGCACTTGATGGGTTTTAGCATCGAGTTTTAGTATGTGTTCAGTATTTAAAACATGAGGTACTCTGATGTATGCCAGTAGTGCATTTCGGTAATTTCTACAAGTTAGAAATTATCGGGGTGTTACATTAAGCCTTCTTGTTTTTTTAGATAGTAGTTTTCAAAAACTATAATTATCAATGGCAAATATTAATTCCATATTTTTTTATATATCACTGCAGTTATCCCCGTGTTTTTTATATATCCGTGCAGTTATCTGGTAGTTTCAATTGATTATTTTAGTTGATAGTAGATTATAGTAGATAGTAAATTTGTTAGATAGTAGATTATCAATAAGAAATAATTGTTTTAAATATTAATTAGTAATTTAAATAGTCATTAAGCCTGCTTATTTTTTAGATAGTACGTTTGTAGTAGTAGGTTTTAATTAATTATTTTAGTTGATTAATAGATTATAGTAAATAGTAAAAGAGAGATAGTGTGGATACCTTGTATTGCAGGTAAACTAATATTGCAGGATAAGTTTTGATGATGAAAAAGACAAAGGCAAAGTTGATGGCCAGAGTAAATAAAAGTGACTAAACATCAGTCACAATCCAAGACAAACAAGCTCAAGAATTGAAGATTCAAGTTTAAGGGTAGTCCTTAAATATAAGGGTAGTCCTTAGGGTTTGGGTGTGTCTTAGGAAAAAGTGTAAGCTCTTTCGAAGGTCAGCTCGTATCTCAAAGTCTCACACACTCACAAGTTTTTCAAAGATGCATGCATACTCACGTAAACTTACCTATCATCTTTAAAACATAAAAATCGATTTTATCTTGCATATACATTCATCAAAATCGATTTTCAGGCCAATCAGAAAAGGAAGAATCGATTTTCACTTCATGTATTTTCAGTGCATAAATCGATTTCTGAGCCAAACCTTTTTAAAGGAAGAACCGATTCCCACTCTTTTGCACTTAACTGACAATCAATTCCTACATGTCTCAGGCAAGCTAAGAATCGATTCATACAAGTTTTCACTAAATACAGAATCGATTCCTAGCCCTCCATGGTTCTCAAGAATCGATTGTCCCTATTTTTCAAACAAGTCAAAATCGATTCCTCACTTAAATGAATCGATTCCTAGATCCAATGCTTTCAACAAAGAATCGATTCCTACATTATTTTCAACGTAAACTTGATTTTCTCATAGCCTATTAATAGGCACTGCATTACGTTCATTTTCACAACAACCCATTTCACGAATCAGAGAACTTTTGAGAAAAACTCTTCACGCTTTTACTTTTGCTCGTCACGCACCGTTGGTCCGTCTGAGCTGATCTTTTGCTAAGAGTTAGTTGGGGTTGCATTCTTCAAGTTGTAATATCTGCCTTTATTAGAGGTATTTCTGTCTTTACAATTGTTTATTATTTAATTGTTTGTGATTTGTACTAGGGAGTGGGGTATCTCTCTAGGGTAGCTGTTTGTACTAGGAAGTGGGGTATCTTTCTGGGGCAGCTGATTGTAACAGGGGTGGGGTATCTCTTGTTATTTTAGATTTGAGGGCTCTCCATAGGTGGGGTATCCTAGGAGGAGAGTGCCTGAGTCTGTAAAGGCCTTCCAAGGCACCTGTAAGCCTTGTTGTTTTGGTTAGTGGAAAATCTCACAAGGGTGTGAGGACTGGACGTAGGTCACTAGGAGGTGACCGAACCAAGATAAATCTCTGCGTGCTTTACTGCTTTCCTGCTTTACTGTTATACCGCTTTACTGCTTTATATTCTAATTCCTTCGCTTACACTTAACCTGCGCGAAAAATTGATCTAAGTCATTGAAAATGGGAAAAACGTTTTCGAAAGATCTGAAAAGTTTTTAATCTCAATTCACCCCCCTCTTGAGACTGAAGCCACTTGGTAACAATTGGTATCAGAGCTAGACTCTTGTATAAAGGGCCTAGCAGCTTCAAGAGAAATGGCTTCAGGTTGGTCTACGCAAGAGGGTGCTTCTCTTACCCGTCCTCCGGGATTCAACGGGAAAGATTATGCATATTGGAAAGAAAGAATGAGAATTTTTATTGAAGGGGTAGACTTAGATGTTTGGGATGCTGTGGAAAAAAGGACTCTATGTCCCCACACATATAGTAGACGGTATTCTTACAATTAAAAGTAGAAATGAATGGTCTGATGATGAGAAAAGAAAAGTGCAACATAATTTACGTGCCAAAAATATTATTACTTCTGCTTTAAGTCCCGATGAATTTTTTCGAGTTTCAAACTGTAAATCTGCCCAAGAAATGTGGGATAATCTCCAAGTTACTCATGAGGGTACAAGTGAAGTGAAAAGGGCAAGAACAAATACTCTTATCAGAGAGTACGAACTATTTAGAATGAACACAGGTGAAACAATACCAGAAATGCAGAAAAGGTTCACTCACATAGTGAATCAGTTAAGCTTGTTGGGAAAGTCATTTCCAGCAGAGGATCTAATCAACAAAGTTCTGAGATGTCTGAATAGAGAATGGCAACCCAAGGTTACTGCTATAGCTGAATCAAGAAATTTAGCTACTATGACTCTGGCTACTCTGTTCGGTAAACTTCAAGAGCATGAACTAGAACTCACCCGTCTAGCTGAGTACGAAAATATAGATAAGAAAAAGAAAAGCTTGGCTCTAAAAGCATCTAGTTCTAGTCGGCTTGATGATAGTGACGACTCAGATGATGAAATTAATGAAAGTGAAGAGAATATGGCTCTTATGGTTCGGAAGTTCAAAAGGTTCATGAAAGGCAAAAACTATCCAAGGAAGAACTTCAAATCAAAAAGGTTCTCTAGCAAAGAAAGCTCATCCGGTCCTCCTACCTGCTATGAATGCGGGAAACCCGGGCACATGAAAATGGAATGTCCTAATCTACAGAAAAAGGACTCCAAATTTGAAAAGAAGGCATTCAGGGATAACAAAGGAAGAAAAGCCTACATCGCATGGGAAGACAACTGCATGGATTCATCAGATGAATCAGAGGATGAAGAAGCTCAAGTTGCATTAATGGCTGATCATGAAAGCGAGAATGAAAACGAGGTAATATCTAACCCTGACTCTTTACAAAATGCATATGATGATTTATATGAAGCTTTCACTGAATTGCATGATGATTCTATGAAATTAGCTACGACATTAAGTAAATCAAAGAAAACCATTGCTAATCTTCAAGATGAAGTTAATGCTTTAACTAAAGAAAAATTAGAGCTTAGGAAAGAAAATGATGATCTTGTCTATTTCAAAAAAAATTATGCATGTGATAAATGTGTAGAACATGAAAAGAAAATCAATGAGCTTGAATGTACAATAGGCAAAATGTCCAAATTACAACATGTGCATCCTAGGATTCAGAGAAATAATTTTCTGAAAAGCAATATGCATCATAGACCTAAGTTTTCCACTAAACCTTATATTAGATGTTACTATTGTGATAAACCTGGACATACAGCTTCTGTTTGCAGGGCAAGAGGTAAACAAACTATGAAAAAGGTATGGGTTCCCAAAAGGACCATACCAAACACTAACCCACAAGGACCCAAAGAGACTTGGGTACCTAAAACCTTGTTTTGAATCAATGCAGGTATGCTTCAAGGTACGAGGGTCAGATTGGTACCTTGACAGCGGATGCTCAAAGCACATGGCTGGAGATATCACAAAGTTCCTAACTCTTACCCCCAGATCAAGCGGTCATGTGACTTATGGTGACAATAACAGAGGAAAAATCCTTGGTGAAGGTAAAGTTGGTAAAGATTTATCTACTGCTATTGATAATGTGCTCTATGTTGAAGGTCTTAAACATAATTTATTAAGCATTAGCCAACTTTGTGATAAAGGAAATAGGGTAATATTTGACTCGGGTTCATGCATCATTGAGGATAAACAAAGTAAACAAGTTAGAATGATAGGAAATAGAGTAGAAAACTCATACATCATGACTTTAGAGAGTGTTTCATCACATAATGCATGTTGCCTCATTAGTAAGGAAGAAAACTCTTGGTTATGGCACCGTAGGACAGCTCATATTCATAGGGATCATCTTAACAAGCTAGTGTCTAAAGATCTAGTTAATGGTTTGCCTAATATCAAGTTTGAAAAAGATAAATTGTGTGATGCATGCCAAAAGGGTAAACAGGTAAAAGTGTCCTTTAAATCAAAGAATATTGTGTCTACTAACAAACCTTTGCAGCTGTTACACATGGATCTATTTGGTCCCTCAAGGACAAAAAGTTATGGTGGAAATTACTATGCTCTAGTTATAGTAGATGATTATTCAAGGTATACCTGGACCCTATTTCTGGCAAATAAGAGCGAAGCTTTTGGAGCATTCAAAAAGCTTGCTCGCAGCATTCAAAATGAGAAAGAATTGAAGATCGTCTCAATTCGATCTGATCACGGTGGAGAATTTGAAAATGAAAAATTTGAAATCCTATGTGAAGAACTTGGTATAAATCACAACTTCTCAGCACCTAGAACTCCTCAACAAAATGGAGTTGTTGAAAGGAAAAATCGATCATTGGAGGAACTTGCCAGAACAATGCTAAATGATCACGACATCCCAAAATACTTTTGGGCGGATGCTGTAAGTACTGCTTGTTATGTTATGAATAGAGTTTTGATTAGGCCTATTTTAAAGAAAACCCCCTATGAACTTTACAAGGGGAGAAAGCCAAATATTTCACACCTTCACACTTTTGGTTGCAAATGTTTTGTATTGAATAATGGAAAGGATAACCTAGGTAAATTCGATGCTAAAGCTGATGAAGGAATTTTTCTTGGTTACTCTTTATCTAACAAGGCCTTTAGAATTTTCAATAAAAGAAATAAGGTAATTGAGGAATCTGTACATGTTACATTTGATGAAACTAACCCCAAAAGGCTGGGAAAGGTTATTGATGATACTGCAGATGAACCTGAAGAGTGTAACACCCTGATATTTTTATTTGTTAAAAACACCCAAGTGCACATTAAACATACATCAGAGCTAATATTTCCTGCTCAGACACTGAATACCACTATAAAATTTTTGCTGAAATATAACATAACTGTCTTATACATGCTTAAGACCATACGGTTCTCAGACCGTAAACTGTCAGCAACCGTGGTAGTCAGAATCATACAAGAAAGCGGAATGAAAGATAAACATGACACTAGTATCATAGTGCTGTAATACATGGACAACAGAGGGAAAATAAGCTAAAACATAAAGCTAAGCCATTATCCGCTTCCCGGGGGCCACCTACTCGTGCCTCTGAGGTTTCTTCTGTCCCTGTTTATCTGTAAAACAACAACATTTAAACAGTGAGATACAATCTCAGTGAGTTCTACCGAGACCCCTACTAACACTCTCGCTTCAATTATGAGTTCCTTTTTAACTTAACACGGCACCGACTGCATTACTGCTACAAACCCGGTGAACCGCATTATTTAACTTTAACAGATCGCCGACTGCGTTACCGCTACATACCCGGTGAACCTGTCAATCGTATAACAAATAAGGTACGACACCGACTGCAATCCACTGCTATAATCCCGGTGTATCGTACAACAAACAAAGTGCGGCACCGACTGCAATCCACTGCTATAATCCCGGTGTATCGCACAACAAGTTTTAACATAACACCGACTGCAATCCACTGCTATAATCCCGGTGAACCCCCTACCAATAGTACATTCTCCCATTGGCATGGAGCCTAGGGAAGGGGATCATGACTGCCCCGCCTAGTATGTTACACATGGGTCGTCACCCAACTCGATATACTATATATGTATATCTACAATAACATGGACCCAAAGTCCGTTCACATCAAAACACAAAAGTGAACATTCGGTTACAAGAAAAACATTGTTTCGCGTGTTCACTCACGTACTCTATTTTACCTCTTTCCAACACAATTTACAACATCAAAAACGGTTTATTTAGCCTTAAAAATAGAATATTCAATTAGGCCTTTGAATAAGCTTTCAAACGCATCTTAGAACACCTCAATCGGGTTCCCGGATCAAAAGATATCGCGAAAACAAAAACAGTGTTTAGTTGCTGAAAATTCTGTAAACCGTCGCGCCGCGAACTGCTACCGTCGCGACGCGAAAAACGACAGAAACTTTTTGCGTAACAAAACTGGGCTAGGTCGCGACGCGATGGGAACGGGTCACGACGCGACCCTCTGCAGAGAATGCAGTTTTTCCGTTTTCTTGCGAAATTCGCTATTCCGCTCAATTCTGATTCTCGTTCCGACTGAAAACAGATTTAACAACCAGCAAAACAAACCCAACCAATACCACACAATCAATCAATTCAATCAAAAACTCAATCGAAACGAATTTTATCAAAAACGACATATTTTTCCGAATAGCGGTTTTTGAGTCAAAATCTTTCGGAATCAAAGCACATAAAATTTATCGAGACACAAAAACATCCTAAGCGTGAGTAAAACTCACCCTTGAAGCGAGAGTCGTTGCCGAGCCGAAGTCACCGATATACCAAAATCACCGAATCGAACCCAATCAACACCGAACTGCTCCGAACTTCGTTTCGAGCTTCCAATCGCGTTCAATCCACTCCTAGCTTCGATCCTAAGCATGATTCAATCATCAATTTCATCACACAATACACGATTTCACCAAATCGCCATCAAAACCCTCCCAAATTCGTAGGTCATAAAATAGGGGGAAAAATGGAGGAAAACTCACCAAGTTATTGGGTTATGGTGATGGAGAGGAGATGATGAAGATGATGAATTTTTGGAGGAGTGGGCTCACCTCTTCTTCTTCCTTTCTCTTCTCCTTTCTCCTTCTTCTTCTTTCCTTTTCTTCTTTCTTTTCCCTTCTTTCCTTCCTTCTGCGTATCTTTTCTTTCTTTCTTTTCTTTCTTTTATTCTTTTCTTTCTTTCACCACACACACACACTTATTTAATCAGTGTTATCAGACCCGGACCGGCCATCGACCCGGTCAAGGCACCGGGTCACTAGACCCGGGGTCGGACCGCGGGTCTCTAGTCGGACCGGCATGACCCGGTCTATATTAAATAAATTCAAAAAATTATAATATATACTAAGAAAGTATACATTTATTAATATAGAAATTTTATTATAATTTTATTTATAATTATACATTTACTAACATGTTTATGAGTGTTGAACTTGAATTAATTTGTCAAAAAAATGTGTGTTTAATCAAAACTATTAATGAAAGAATGTGCAAAAAAAATTAACATATCCGGAATTGATTATATTTAATGAATGCGGGATAGTATCAACAAATAATAGATAGCTTAGTGGTTAAAAAGTTGAAATGTTGAATACTAGGGAGGGGGTTCGAACCCCACCTAAGCCTTTTTTGTGAAAACATGCAAAATTTATAATTGGTTCATCTTTAAAAAAAAAAAAAAAAAAAAAGAGGATCAACCGGTCCGACCACCGGTCCGATGACGTCATCACCGGGCCAACTGCAGATCCGGTCCTGCACGCTGCCCGGCCCGGGAAGACCACCGGGTCCCGGTCCGACCGGCCGGTCCGGTCCGGTTCTGATAACTATGTATTTAATTAATAATTAAGTGATAGCGTGGTCAAATTACCATATTGATCTAAATTCCTTATTTCGATTCCAAAACTTCCTTGATCCGTATTATTCGGTTAACGATCCTGTGACAGCCAATAATTAATTTTAGCACTCAATAATTTTACCAATTAAGTGCCAAATTAATTCAATTGGGTTAACATCCAAATAATTCGATTAATTATTTTGAGGATGTTACAAAGAGTTACAGATAGGTGAGAAGAAGAAAGATAAAGAAGAAGAAACAAAAACCACCTCTCAAGAGAAATCAGAAGAAGGATCAAGCAGTGAACTTCCCAAGGAATGGAGAATCCCAAGGGACCACTCGCTTGAAAATGTCATAGGTGATGTAACTAAAGGGGTAACTACTCGTAACTCTCTTAGAAATGCATGTAATCATATGGCTTTCGTATCTCAAATTGAACCTAGAAATATAGATGAAGCCGTAGTTGATGAACATTGGACTATTGCTATGCAAGAAGAGTTAAATCAGTTTGAAAGAAACGAAGTGTGGGATCTAGTTCCTAGACCTGATAAACATCAGATAATAGGCACAAAATGGGTGTTTAAAAACAAGCTAGACGAATCAGGTATTGTTATACCCCAATTTTGTCCGAGCTCCTGTTAACAGCGTTTTAATTTACTAGGTCGCATTTTTTTGCAAGTCTCGAGTCCTGTTAACACGTGTCGGTGTCATGCGAGTGTCGTTAAGATGCCATTTGTGTAATTGGGCCAACAGTTGGGTTATTGGGCCTACACATATACAAATTGGGCTTATCATTTTGAGTTGGGCCCACGAACATGGTTCCTAGTTAATTTTTAGTGTTTATCAGTTAGCGGGCCTATTTGTTCTATTTGAGCCTCGTTCTAGCACATTTGTCCAGTTGGGCCCGATTTCGCTTTTGTATTTGGCTCAACTCCTTTTATTATTTTATTTTGTCTATTTAATTTGTTTTGAGTCCAAAAATGTCAAAAAAAAATCAAATTTTATTTCATTTACAATTTAGGAGTGTTTAGAGTCCAAACTGTCCCAAAAATGCAAAAAAAACAATGGTCAAAAATATAAAAAAATACAAAAAAAACGAAAATAAAAAGGGAGCAGCATCAGCAAATCTCTGGGACTGTTCTTGCTCTCCAAGACTGCTCAGCAAGCCCACATTATCAGACCTGCAAAAGCCCAGTCAAACCAGTCAAAAACCAATTAAATGCCAACCCTAGTTTTTCAGTATAAATAAACAGTCAATCCTAGGTCTAAAGAGGGGGGAGGAGATACAAACATACACAGACGAAGACATCAGAAAACCACCCAAAAAAAGGGATTAGGGGTTCACATCGAAACCCTAATCACATAAACACACTGAAAAACATTCTGGAAGTCAGGCATAATAGCAGGATCTGATCAAACATACGCAGTCACAGTAGCAGTGAAACTAGAGCAAGAATCAGCAGTGCAGAGCCATAAATAAGAAATTTTCAGAGGCTGGAAAATGGGTTAGTATTCGTGTGTGTGTGTGTGTGTATCTGGATATTAAAACATGTGCATAAGTTGTTATTGCTTATTGTTGTATAAGTCAGCATGTTCTGTTTAGTCCTTAATAGTTAATACAAGTAATATAAATAGGATATGCATGAAATACTATGTTAGAAATAGATCTTGATTTGTGAATAGAGGAAGCCGTAACTCTGCCATAGCATAGATTAAAAGGGGAGCATCAATAATCAAAAGAGTGAAAGGTTGATAACATGATGAAAATTCAGAAATTGGAAGTATAGAATACTGTGATTTTGAATCCAAATAAAGGTGTGGAGTAAATCATTATAAGTGGAAATTAGAGTCCCTTTTGATATGAAGTCTAAAAATCAAAAAGGGGGATTAAGGGATGAAATAAGAATCAGAATCAGGAAAGGATGAGTGAAACCGAACCTATCTACTATATTCTTAAAAAAAAGGAAAATTCTTGAACCGCTTCACGCTCCTTGTCTCTTATTAGGATTGGCCTCCATATTAGAATTTATCGCTGCAGATGTTGAGAAAATAATCAACAAGAAATGCTAGGTAGCAAAAGAATTGCCATTATCCAACAAAAAATACATACAGATCCACTCTTAGAAAATAATCAACTCTTCATGAAAGCTGATATCAAATCCTCTCTCCATCATCGAATCCGTGATCCATATTGTTACAAGAAGGTCCTCTATTGCAGCAAATTCTGGTGCAAAGGTAACCGATGCTCCCAATCGCAACTCGCAGCGAAACATCTCCCCAAAACCCAGCCATCATTGTAACACCCCTTTTCTACCCCTTAGTTCGCACGTCATTATCAGGGTAATTTCATTTTCAAAAATGTTAATTGAGTTGATAGAAAAGAAGTGCCACATCGTCATAAAAAAATTGAACTTCACCAAACATTCAACACGCCACAGCGGAATAAAAATAATAACTCGCTAAGCCTCTCGAACACGTCGCATACACTCCACACATAGTCATTAAACAGTTAAATTACTTAAACTATCAAACTCCAGCCACGCCCCCTAGGTGCTACAGTATCAGAGAGCGACTCGACAACATCTCACAGCTAGTAAGGAAGGCAGCAGGTCCTTCACTCGCGGTTACCTGCAGCGTTGCCACAATAGAGCAACATTCCAAGCAGAAGGGTGAGCTCAATTCAATCCATATAATAAATCACATGATAAGCAGTAAGTCAAGTCACAGCACTAGAGTAAACACATCACAAATCATCAATCACGTCATTACAACAACTCATAGAGTAAACACGTCACAAATCATCAATCACGTCATTACAACAACTCATCACAATGCCATGCGGCTATATGAGATGCAACCCTCACCAGGGCATATGCATGATGGTACCATACTCGTCATAATAAGCCACTATGGGCACACCGTCACTAAGAGGCCGAAGCCTATTCGTCATAAGATGCACATGCTATGAGACACTATGGACACATGTGCAACCACAAATCATCATAATCACAGCATCATCAAAATATGGACCACTAAGGGCAACAACGTCATTTAATTAGCCACTAAGGGCATCCTCGTCGTAATCACATCATCATCAAAATATTGACCACTAAGGGCAACAACGTCATTTAATTAGCCACTAAGGGCATCCTCGTCATAATCATCACAATCACATCATCATCAAAAATATTGGCCACTAAGGGCAACAACGTCATTTAATTAACCACTAAGGGCATCATCGTCATAATCATCCATTTTGATACTAAACGTTAAAACTGTTGGCTGTGCGCAAAAAAAAAGAATTTTTAAAGAATTCAACATGGCTTCACAACGTCCTGGGAGGACCACCGGGGACAGCCTCTTGGGCGCCCAGAAAACACCAGCAAATAATAAGTTTTTATTTTAAAAATATGACACACAGGTAGACGACCGAAAAAGCTTCCCAACACTTTTTGAAACGTTTAAAACAGATGCCCGAGTCAAAAGATATAGCGAAAACAGTTTTATTAAAAATTGGGAACATCCTGGAAATGGCGCCCAGGCACAGGGATCCGGCGCCCAGCAACACAGAATTTGGCAACACAGGCAACAGGCACGCACACGGGCGCCATGCGCCCAGGGCAGCAACACACGCACTGGCGCGCAACACAGCGCCCAGGAGAGGGGATCCGGCGCCCAGAAACTGGCGCAGCTTAAACAAGTTTGATTCCAGAAATTTGACTCAACTTTGGAGACTCATAACTTGAGCTACACAACTCCAAATCGAACGAAACCAGTGCCAAAACGACCGGCTTTAAGTCTATTTTCAAAAACAATCAGCCACATAATTTTTGGGTCAACAAAACAATAGCAGTTTTAGAAAAACCGAACAGTGTCCAGAATGCCCACATATGGCGCCCAAGGCGCCTAGGGGTTACAAAATCTTATTTCTCATCAATTAAATTACTAATTCAACACCAAAATTCAATTACCAATATGAACATCAAATTACCACGGTCATCTCCAATTATCATCAATCACAATACCATCAAAACATTAATCAAACACTTGATATGCAATTCACCCTTTTAACAATTAGAACATCACTCTTGCAATTTTAATCATAGAATTCACAATCCAAATCATCATGATCATCCCATACATTCATAAATCAAACATGAAATCACACACATATCAAGAACATGGATAGATCTAGGATGTCCTAACTTACAACCCATCATGCCACCTATTATATAAATCGAATAAAACTCCCCTTACCTCTTAAACGTATGCTCCTTAGGAGATGACCGAATGCACCACTAGAAACCACCGCAACACACGAGCCAAGGCCTTCAAATTGCGCAAACCTCCTCTCCTCTTCTCTCCAAGTCGCAAGCCTTCTCTCCCTTTCTCCTCATGTGCGCCACTCTCCCTCTCAATTCGCCTCACCTCACTCCTTTTTCTAAAAAAAAAAATGTGCTAATGAGCACTAACCCCTAATTTTTTTGATTAAATATGCGCCTAGGTCATGGGTCATGGGCTCTCCTCAGCTTAAGCCCAATTTAATTGTCAACACCACCTCCTACTACAATACCACACCTTATTATATGCTATAATTTTTAATTATACTAATTAAATAAAATAAACGCCTAAATACTTAATTAAATAAATTAATTAAATATTTTGGGGTGTTACAACTCTCCCCCACTTAGAATAATTTCGTCCTCGAAATTTCTCTGCTAATGCTAATATTCCTCCATTAAACGACTACGGCCTCTAGGCAGCTAGTGCCATCTATCACGCTGATTATTATTCCTTTGATTACCGGCGATAAGTGATTGGGCGGCCGTCCCTCCTACTCGTTCAGCCAGGTAACTTCAAGCAGTAGTAATCAGGCTCACTCTTTACTCCGCTGTGCCACTCTGGTGAGCTGACTCGCATCCTACCCCACTCATCCATCCTCATGGGTTCGCACACTAGCAGACTACTAACGGTTTGGTTTCTATGACAATGTCATTACAACAGACAACATATAGCACGCCACAACAATCAACATCATTACAACAACATATATCATCAACACAGCCAAATTCCGGGACCAACTATCCCTTTTTAAACAATGGCCATAGGCCCACAACAACAATCAGCAATAATAGCAACAACAAAACCGTGTGGGCCATTCGGCGATACCCACAACAACAATCAGCATAATAACTTGGGCCATTCGGCGGTACCCAAGACAACAACATAAACGTCCACATCATTAATACCAACATAATTGTCAACACATCATCAACAACCATCAACATCAACATAATCATCATGAACAACAACTTAATCATGACAATGGGCGCTAATGCGCCAACAACCAACAACAGCAATAACAAATCAACAATCAACTGAACTTGCCACTCAGGCACATCAACGACGACAACAAAAACATATAAACAACAGCTTAACAACATAGAACAGCAGCTTAATAACATAAAAACCGTAGCTTAATTCTGAGAAAACAGCACTTTAAATTTTAGTAAACAGCACATTAAAATTGAGTAAAACAGTATCTTAAATATAAGTAAACAGCACCTTATTTTCTAAGAAAAACAGCATTACAGCACATATTTTCTTTTGAAGGAAACAGCAACATCGCATATTTATTCTTGAAGAAAACAGCAACCACAGCATGTATTTATTTTTAAGAAAAACAGCACCCTTCCTTGGTAGAAATTTCAGCAACAACACATATTTATTTTTGAAGAAAAACAGCAAGGCTTCCCGATTTTGTGGAGGAAAACAGCACCTCTTTTATTTTAATAAAACAGCAACAATAATGCTTTTAAATGACAAACAGCAACATGAAAATAATTCTGCAACAGCAACATTTTATTTTTATACAAACAGCAACAGCAATGCCTTTAAAGGACATACAGCAACATAAAAAAGTTCTGCAAAACAGCAACATGACTATTTGAAAAACAGCAACAAAAATTCTGCAAAACAGCACATGAATAATTGACAAAACAGCAGTATGTTTATTACAGGGGCAGCAACATAGTGAAATTTTAATTTCTTGGTATCATTCAAATATTCATACTCATACCACTCAATTTATCAAAGTTGCCTTTCAACAACAACAATTCACCAAACATCAAATTTATCCACACCCCATTCACTAAAAAAATTCGCAATTCATCTATTTCACCTCCTAGGGTAATTCGCATATCACTAATAATATTTAACAGCAACGATAACAACAACAATAGCAACCGCAACAAATTCTACAGCAACTTATATCGATACATTCTCTAGAATAACAACTTTATCACCTACTTAAATTATAACAACCTCAACAATAGCAGAAAGAACGACCGCAATAACAGCAACATCGTCGGCAACCACAACAGTTACACTATCAACAACAAATTTCTAGAGTCCAAATAATAAGCTACATATCATCTATTAGACACAGTCAATTTATCAAGAATTCAGATAAGGCATTCTTGCATCGAAGATCACATGTATCTACACATGGCACGACGACAATACATCAATTAGAGTCATTTTTAATTTTAGCTAGATATCTTCACATAACAATTAAACTGATACTAAACGATTTGTTCAATTGCTCCTACAATGAACACGCCTCAACCAATAATTTGGTCATTGCTCATACAATGGTTCACAAATAGCACATAACACATAAACACAAATCGGGGTCACCGGGTACCCCAAACGAGGAAACACTCACTGCACAAAAACTTTAGACGGCACAATAGTCATACAATTGACATATCACTAAAGTGATACTTCCACCCCAAAAACATTTATAAGACGAAGTGCGAAAAACGAGTGAAAATTGTCTTTCAAACAAAATCAACGATTTATTTCAGGAAATGATTTTCGCACGAGGAAGGTGTCATCAGCTCCTCAAATCATATAATAATCATTTAGAAGAACATCAAAGCCCATGGCGGTAAAACATTTCTTTTGATACGATAATTAGAATGACCTGAAATACAATATTGAAAGTTCATCCCAACCCCGATAACATTTCCCTTCGGGTTCAAAAGAAGTAACTAACGCATCTTTCGAAAACCAAACATTTTCCAAATCAGCCGAGAAGTCAAAATCAAGTTCAGTAATATTAGTCACCAATCTCAAAAGTAATAGCTTCTTAGAATTAATGATAACATGAAATATAATCCACCCTTAAAATCGTTAAATCGAGAAACTTATTATTTTTAAAAGCAGATATAGCATGCCAGTCTAGGAATAACACCTAAAAGCAATTAGTTAAATAACTCTACGAAACACTCAAATCCTCGTTTACAAAATCACCTAATGCAAGTAATCAAGTCAGATCCTAGTAGCCCAGAATAGTGATTTTAGAGATCAAGAAGACAAAAGTAGTCAAACAAATGCCAACAATGCAAGGTTTACACAGAGAAGACACAGAGTTCACACATCGGAAACGCAATACAACACACAGTACCAGCAGGGGTATCTCCCCCACTAGTTCACTTACCATTAGCAACTCTTGGTTTACCTGCAACACAAATATTGGTCAGCACTTAAAAGACAGCAGTTGGTCGTACACCGACACAACGACTCGACGACTTGGCCGGACAGACCGAACTGCTCTGATACCACTAATGTAACACCCCTTTTCTACCCCTTAGTTCGCACGTCATTATCAGGGTAATTTCATTTTCAAAAATGTTAATTGAGTTGATAGAAAAGAAGTGCCACATCGTCATAAAAAAATTGAACTTCACCAAACATTCAACACGCCACAGCGGAATAAAAATAATAACTCGCTAAGCCTCTCGAACACGTCGCATACACTCCACACATAGTCATTAAACAGTTAAATTACTTAAACTATCAAACTCCAGCCACGCCCCCTAGGTGCTACAGTATCAGAGAGCGACTCGACAACATCCCACAGCTAATAAGGAAGGCAGCAGGTCCTTCACTCGCGGTTACCTGCAGCGTTGCCACAATAGAGCAACATTCCAAGCAGAAGGGTGAGCTCAATTCAATCCATATAATAAATCACATGATAAGCAGTAAGTCAAGTCACAGCACTAGAGTAAACACATCACAAATCATCAATCACGTCATTACAACAACTCATAGAGTAAACACGTCACAAATCATCAATCACGTCATTACAACAACTCATCACAATGCCATGCGGCTATATGAGATGCAACCCTCACCAGGGCATATGCATGATGGTACCATACTCGTCATAATAAGCCACTATGGGCACACCGTCACTAAGAGGCCGAAGCCTATTCGTCATAAGATGCACATGCTATGAGACACTATGGACACATGTGCAACCACAAATCATCATAATCACAGCATCATCAAAATATGGACCACTAAGGGCAACAACGTCATTTAATTAGCCACTAAGGGCATCCTCGTCGTAATCACATCATCATCAAAATATTGACCACTAAGGGCAACAACGTCATTTAATTAGCCACTAAGGGCATCCTCGTCATAATCATCACAATCACATCATCATCAAAAATATTGGCCACTAAGGGCAACAACGTCATTTAATTAACCACTAAGGGCATCATCGTCATAATCATCCATTTTGATACTAAACGTTAAAACTGTTGGCTGTGCGCAAAAAAAAAGAATTTTTAAAGAATTCAACATGGCTTCACAACGTCCTGGGAGGACCACCGGGGACAGCCTCTTGGGCGCCCAGAAAACACCAGCAAATAATAAGTTTTTATTTTAAAAATATGACACACAGGTAGACGACCGAAAAAGCTTCCCAACACTTTTTGAAACGTTTAAAACGGATGCCCGAGTCAAAAGATATAGCGAAAACAGTTTTATTAAAAATTGGGAACATCCTGGAAATGGCGCCCAGGCACAGGGATCCGGCGCCCAGCAACACAGAATTTGGCAACACAGGCAACAGGCGCGCACACGGGCGCCATGCGCCCAGGGCAGCAACACACGCACTGGCGCGCAACACAGCGCCCAGGAGAGGGGATCCGGCGCCCAGAAACTGGCGCAGCTTAAACAAGTTTGATTCCAGAAATTTGACTCAACTTTGGAGACTCATAACTTGAGCTACACAACTCCAAATCGAACGAAACCAGTGCCAAAACGACCGGCTTTAAGTCTATTTTCAAAAACAATCAGCCACATAATTTTTGGGTCAACAAAACAATACCAGTTTTAGAAAAACCGAACAGTGTCCAGAATGCCCACATATGGCGCCCAAGGCGCCTAGGGGTTACAAAATCTTATTTCTCATCAATTAAATTACTAATTCAACACCAAAATTCAATTACCAATATGAACATCAAATTACCACGGTCATCTCCAATTATCATCAATCACAATACCATCAAAACATTAATCAAACACTTGATATGCAATTCACCCTTTTAACAATTAGAACATCACTCTTGCAATTTTAATCATAGAATTCACAATCCAAATCATCATGATCATCCCATACATTCATAAATCAAACATGAAATCACACACATATCAAGAACATGGATAGATCTAGGATGTCCTAACTTACAACCCATCATGCCACCTATTATATAAATCGAATAAAACTCCCCTTACCTCTTAAACGTATGCTCCTTAGGAGATGACCGAATGCACCACTAGAAACCACCGCAACACACGAGCCAAGGCCTTCAAATTGCGCAAACCTCCTCTCCTCTTCTCTCCAAGTCGCAAGCCTTCTCTCCCTTTCTCCTCATGTGCGCCACTCTCCCTCTCAATTCGCCTCACCTCACTCCTTTTTCTAAAAAAAAATGTGCTAATGAGCACTAACCCCTAATTTTTTTGATTAAATATGCGCCTAGGTCATGGGTCATGGGCTCTCCTCAGCTTAAGCCCAATTTAATTGTCAACACCACCTCCTACTACAATACCACACCTTATTATATGCTATAATTTTTAATTATACTAATTAAATAAAATAAACGCCTAAATACTTAATTAAATAAATTAATTAAATATTTTGGGGTGTTACAACTCTCCCCCACTTAGAATAATTTCGTCCTCGAAATTTCTCTGCTAATGCTAATATTCCTCCATTAAACGACTACGGCCTCTAGGCAGCTAGTGCCATCTATCACGCTGATTATTATTCCTTTGATTACCGGCGATAAGTGATTGGGCGGCCGTCCCTCCTACTCGTTCAGCCAGGTAACTTCAAGCAGTAGTAATCAGGCTCACTCTTTACTCCGCTGTGCCACTCTGGTGAGCTGACTCGCATCCTACCCCACTCATCCATCCTCATGGGTTCGCACACTAGCAGACTACTAACGGTTTGGTTTCTATGACAATGTCATTACAACAGACAACATATAGCACGCCACAACAATCAACATCATTACAACAACATATATCATCAACACAGCCAAATTCCGGGACCAACTATCCCTTTTTAAACAATGGCCATAGGCCCACAACAACAATCAGCAATAATAGCAACAACAAAACCGTGTGGGCCATTCGGCGATACCCACAACAACAATCAGCATAATAACTTGGGCCATTCGGCGGTACCCAAGACAACAACATAAACGTCCACATCATTAATACCAACATAATTGTCAACACATCATCAACAACCATCAACATCAACATAATCATCATGAACAACAACTTAATCATGACAATGGGCGCTAATGCGCCAACAACCAACAACAGCAATAACAAATCAACAATCAACTGAATCCTATTTCCAGCCATATATTTCCCTCTCTCATTATAATAAATAAACTTATTAATAGCTCAGATTGCTTCTCACACCTAGCCAGTTTATTCGCACACCCCCTCCCCTTGATAGCCCATGGTTCGCATATTGGGCCTCAATACTGAAATTGGGCTCTGCTTCTAGCACCCCAGTTTTAACGATGCAACTCCCCTGCAATTACCTACGCCCCATTCTACTATTTAAACCTTTTTTTTAATACAACCCCTCCTATTGATCACACCCTTTCAATTCATGCGCACGCCTCCCTCACTTAAGCCCAGTTTCGCATACTGGGCTCTCCTATGCGAACTGGGCTTTTTTCTTTTTCACACCACCTATTTAATTATACCACTCCCCACAATTAATTATACTCCTACTCTACCATTTCACCCCTCCCCCCCTTTTTCTCGTTTTTTATTTAATTCTCTTCAAGACAAAATAATTTCTCATAAATCAAAAACTTTGTTAATAGTCTTGTGAAGCCTTTGCTTGCAGAATTATTAACAACGAGGTACTAGCGGTGATCACTTGGAGCCTTTGCTCAATTGATCATCATGAATGCCTAATTTTCCTAAAGATTTTCACTAAATCAAAAACTTTGTTAGTAGTCTTGCGAAGCCTTTGCTTGCATGATTATTAACAATGGAGTGCTAATGGGGGTCACTTGGAGCCTTTGCTCAATTGATCATCATGAAAGCTCAATTCTCACAATTAAACAAGATAAAAAACAAAAACCGTTTTCCAAACAAAGAAGAACTACGTAGCTTTGAATTCTCCATCGCACCAGGAGATACGTAGGAGCGGGTCACATCCCGTCAAGCATAACAAATAAAAATCATTTTCACAATAAGTTTTCAACAATTATTTTCAAAAGAACCTAGAACTACGTCGCCTTTGGTTCTCCACCCGGAGATACGTAGGGGCAGGGCCACGCCCCTGTCAAGCGCAAAAATAAACAATTTCTAAAATTAAAGACTATACAAACAGATCTCCTTCATTTCAAGAGCAAAAGTCTTATTTTCAAAGTAGGGGATTAAGTCGGTCGTACGGCCGGGTTAATCATCGTTTTAAGATAAGTGAACTGTGGTCCCTCAGAGCCCCAGCGCTCCTTCAGCCCTCAGTGGCCATTCAGAGCCCCAGTGCTCCTTCAGACCCCCAGTGGTCCTCCAACACAGATCACACAGTCCTAAAACCCCTACATTAAAAAACACCAACCCACAAACATTTTCTACACACAAGAACTACGTAGCTTTGAATTCTCCATCGCACCGGGAGATACGTAGGAGCAGGCGATTTCTCGTCAAGCACTTCTTTCTAAAAACCCTTTTTCCTCCTTTCTTGCCAAAAATAAAAATTTCATTAAGTTCTTTAATTCGTTTTCAATAAGAAATAAAGAGGCAAATTAGATATTTTTCAAATCAACACTTAAAACCACACATTTAATTAAAGGTTCCCTCTCAGTAGAGAGGACGTGTGGGGTGCTAACACCTTCCCCGCGCGTAACCGACCCCCGAACCCTATTCTCTAGTTACGCGAGACCAATCGCTTTCCAAAAAGGTTTTTCTAGTATTTTCCTTAATAAATATTGGTGGCGGCTTCATTGTTTTTTAGAAAAGTTGTGAACGAGGAAGGTTCTCCCTCGGGGACTTTTTCGGGCGCAACAGCTAGCGACTTCACTGGGGACACTAAAATTTTTTTTTAAAAGTGGGTCAAGCCTAATTAATTAAATGTGTGGTTTATATGATTGATTTGAATATCTTGCTTTGCCTCTCTTCTTCTCCCTTTTTCATAAGCATGTTACATCCATGTGCATTCTTATTCTATGTTTGCTTTTGCAATAGATAGTTACTTCTTTGCTTAGTTCTCTCATGCATTTCTTCCCCTTTCTTATCATGTCCCCTTCTTCTCTGCTCCCTCTCCTATGGTAAGCACATGCATACTTCCCCTTTCTTATCATGTCCCCTTCTTCTCAGCTCCCTTTCTGAGGTAAGTAATGTGTTTGTTGTTGGCACCCTAGATTAGTTGTATTTGATGATATTAAACCCTAGGGTAGACAGCATGTTATCGCTTGCTTTTGTCTGGACTGTTGTGTTTTCCATTTGCAGGTGGGGAAGGGTAGTTATTCCTAGGTGTTGTGCCCTCGACACACACTTCACATCCTATACTTGTGAGCATTGAGTGGGGCCTAAAACCCAAGGTCTGAACAAAAACCTAGGAGATTGGGAACGATTAGTGACTGCCATTCGTAGACCTTTGTCTGTATGGCTCTCATGAAAGTTCCGCCCAAGAGTACGCTTTGTCATGATGCCTCACACTCGGTAGCTTTCTACGATTGTGGGTGCCATCATGAGAGAGACTTTAGCTCTTGGTTGCCATTGTAAGGAAGTGATTAGAACCTACATGGGAGGATTACCCCTTTCGTCGACTTTAGACCCTAGGATTCCCACCCTTTGTAGGACACGGGGGCACGCTTTTGTTTGTTGCATTAGTTTAGGCATTCCTTTTCTTAAACTCTATTTCAAAAATCGTAGAAAATAATAATGACACATCATTTCGCATCAACATCATTTCGCATCCACATCATTTCGCATTCACATCATTTCGCATCATTGCATCACTGCATCATTGCATCATTTGCATTGCATAAAATTCCAATTTTGAAAAAAAATATTCATCTTGCATTCCCTTTCATTACATAAAGATAAAACAAAAAAAAAACAATTATCATCTGCATAGCATAAGCATTTCATTTATAATCATGCAAAAAAAAATCCTCGTCAAGTTCATCCAAGATGAGACATTCATGCATAAGCATTATTTCAAAAAAGACACAGTAGAACTACGTAAGCTTTGATTCCTCATTACAATGGGGATACGTAGGAGCGGGTCATACCCCGTCAAGCACATTTTTCTAAAACCTTTTTTCCAATAAATCATTTGCATCTCCAAATAATTTTCAAAATCATGTTCCAAAACTAAAAAACAAAAAAGGAAAATCATTGTGAGTATCATGCATTTCATTGCACAAAAAAATGAAAACAAGAAAGCATCTCATTCATAATCATGAATAAAAATCATCATCAAATTTATTCAAAATGTAGCATTCATGCACCATTTCATCACTTTGGTTCAAATACATCATTCCTCCATACATGCATCTTTCAAAAAAGGAAGGGGCATTGGCATTTCATACCTTGCCTTGCTTCTAAAAAAAAAAAAACATCATCATTTAGAGAAAAACATCATTCCTGCATCTTTCATCATTCAAAGGGAAAAAGGGGCATTGACATTTCATACCTTGTCTCGCCTCTAAAAAATAAAAATAAAATCAAAATCAAAAATCATTTTGAAAAAAAAGGGGCATCATTCTTGCATCATTCGCATTGGCATCCCATATTTTGTCTTGCATATAAAATAACAAAATTATTTAGAATAAGCCACACTCTTCGAGTGGTCATTCTCCATGCATTTGCATCATACTTGCATATCATAATTTGTTCATTCATTCATTACATAAAATAAGAGTTGTGATGAGAAGCGAGACGTTCTTGCGAAACAATCATCCTTTTTTGAAAAAGTTTATCCTTACTTGGTTGCAAACTCAAGGTGTTCCAAGGCACTCAGTTTTTCAAAAGCACTGCATCCCATCCATTCCATGACAAAAGACTGAAATAGTGTATCAAAGAAAAAACAAATTTTTAACTGATGTTAACTCTCTGTGAAGCATTCTTCTAATGAGCGTACATGCTATGAGTACATTCTCTTGTTTGAGTCCGTTGGTTTTCCTCCCATACCACAGTTTCCCGTCCAAGTCTAGTCCCGCCCCGTCCACCCATAAAGTGCATATTCTCCCCATCAGTGCGTATTTGACTTTTGGTTCATTCTAATGCGTTAAGTCCTCCATGCTGGGGCAAGTCGGTGATCATTAATTCCCCTTGATTAATATCATATTCCTTCAGTGCAAGTCTCTCAAAAAAATAATAATAATAATATAATAAACAAGAAAACAAGCTCGCTAGGTTGAAAACCCGCAAAGGGCGGCCTAGGCAAAAAGGAGCGTCCGGTGGATTGAAAACTCGCAAAGAGCGGTCCAGGCAAAAATTAGGGCACAAAAAGGAAAAAAGAGCAAACACATGAATATAGATAAATTATTGTTCTAAAGTTAAGTCTTATAGAAATAAGCAATCGGGATTTGAAATGAAGTTTGGCCATCTCCTCAAAAACCCCAAAATCCCAGAAAGTCCCTTTCCTACCCACCTTGAGCCGAGAAAAACCAAAATCCAAAAATCACCCTAGACAAGGATCACCCCAAATAAAAAAACAGTGCATTACTTTTTATCAGCTCACCCGAGTCGAAAAAGGAAAAGAATCATAAAAAAAAAGAGGGAAAAAGAGAAAAAAAAAGGGGATTCAAAAATGAAAATCCCAAAACAAAAGAAAATAAAGTGGTGAGCTGGTACATGTTACCACAAAATACAAGAGATCCTTGTCTAAATAAACCTTCAAACACTCCACCATTCCAACACCTGATTCCATAAACCTTCAAACACTTCCTTTGGCCTCAACATCAAACCCCTTAGTCATTCTACCATGAGACACGAATTTGCTTTAACAGAGCCCAAACAAGCCCAATAACCATCTTCCTAATAGACCATTAACCGTCAATCAACGCCGAACAAAACTCATCCTCCCTTTAGCCTCAAACACTTCGTTAAGCCTAACCCTCTTTCCTCCACAAAACACCACAATCCCGAAATGTCCATTCCGATCAATGACCGGTTGCTTTTGTTCACTCGAATTCTAATCTTAGGACGAACAAGCTTATCTATGTACAATGTGTTTGCTCAAAAGAAAAACAAACGATCAGAAAAAAGAAAGCTGATCAAGAAAGAATAAACCCTCAGAAAAAAGAGAACTGAGGAAACAAAAACGAACAGTCAGAAAAAAGAAAGCTCACAAAATAAAAAAGAGGGACTTGCACTCCAAAACACATTCAAGATGCATTAAAACAAGGTTTAGCGATCACCAGGTAAGGATTCTTTCGCACCAAAAGTCAAGACATCAGTAGAGAACCAAAGATTTGCACTGAGAATACCACTCAGACCCAAAAGTTGGGGCATTCTCTTCACCACCCACACACCCTAGTCTTGGGAAAGTCTGTTCAATGCCCATCCCATGTCACTCCAGTTGTCAATGTCATTCCAAAGTGGGGCGAGTGCATTCCCATTCCTTCACCTCATTTGTTTCCATAAAAACCTCACCGGGGCAATCTCTCAACTCACTATCCTAAACAAGACCTTGTCATTCTGATTGGGGCAGCTTTGTCTTCGTTATGACTGGGGCAACATCAAATTCTGTGGGTTGAAGCAAAACCCCTTTCATTCCAGCTTTCATCCCAAGAGCCGAAGCGTTCCCAATTCATCATCTTCTACACCCCTGGTTGTTGTCACCACTAGACAGGGGCAAGTTATTCACTCGTCAAAGACTTGAATTGGGGCAATCTTGTATCTCTTGGTCCCTCATAAGCTTCGGCAATAACCATGTCTGTCATTCCTTCACTTGCCATAAATGTCCATGCCCTAAACCAATTCCAAGTTAACTGACTCATTCATTCACATTTGCACTCCTATGCATGCTTACTAGATAATGCTTCAAAGGAGAGAACACAAGTTGTTTACGTGATATCTAAAATTCAGTCATCATGGAAAGAAAGAGAAAACAAGTGAGTTTGTTTGTAAATAAAAACCTTGAGAACACCAGAGTTTGAATCAAATTCAATTTTTCAACAGAATGGTCAATAATCATCTCAATTCCTTGCATTCGAAGTCTCGCATCTCATCATCACAAAAATGTTTACCTCATGCATCTAGGCATTATAGCATATGCATCAAAGCATTACATTTGCATCTTCACATTTTGTGCATTCATCACATAGTAAAAAGAAAAAAAAAACGTTCCACATCAGTTGCATCACATTAATACTTGCATTTCATAGAAGAAAATAGTAAAGAAGAAAAAGCAGAAATCTTTTCATTGCATTGGCATCATATTCGCACTTCATAAAAAAGGAAAAGAACAAAATCATTGCATCATTAGAGCATTACATTTTGCATCAGATATTCCATAGAAAAAGCAAAGAAAGCAAAAAAAAACAATGAAAAGAAACCACAAAAGCAACACAAAAGCATTCCATGTCATTCATCATTTCACAAAGCATTCCTTTGTCATTCAATCATCAAACATTAAAGCAGTGCATATGCATCATATTAACGTTAGCATTTCCATAAAAGAAAAAGAACAAGAATCATTGCATCAAACATCAGAGCATTGCATCATATTAATGTTTGCATTTCATAGAAGAAGCAAAAAGAAACAAACAGAAGTTAGAACAGGGGCATTGCATTCATCAAGCATATAAGAACAGTAGAAAATCATGCATTCATAAGCAAAAGAAAAAGAAAATCATGCATTGCGTACAGACAAGAGAAGAAAAGGAAAATCATTGCATTCATCAAGCATATAGGAACAGTAGAAGATCATACATTCATCCGACATAGACAAAGGAAATAAGAAACTCATCATTCATCATAAGAAAAAAGAAAACAGCAATCACGGCATCTGCATTGCACGCATTTGTTCATTTTCAACTACAGGTACCAAGAGAGGGTGAGCACTTCGGTGTTAGCCCTCGCCCCCAGATTCCGGAAAATGTTCCCCCAAGTTGGGAGTTCAGAAAGAAAAAAGAAAAGAGAGAAATTGAAAAGAAAGAGAGAAAAGAAAAGAGAGCGCTCAAGCGCGCATTGCGGATTGGAGCACAGAGATCATCGCTCCCTTCTGCCCAGGTCTCACATCGTGTACGAGCAACGCGATGGACCGCAGCCCCATGTGAGGTTCAACGGAATAGTTGTATCAGCCTAAGATACAGTGGACGCCGTGCATTGATCAGTATATCAGTTCCGGAGCTGATAACGATCCCCCCGGTCGCTCGAAAAGGCCAACAGGAAGCGTGCTCCTCAAAGCCACGTGCAAACTCGGATTCATCAAAGAGTTCGTTTAAGGATTACAGGTTTTAGGCAGCCTGGGCAATTTACCGCTTTCTGCACGCCAAGTGCCCATTTACCGCTTTCTGCACGCCAAGTGCCCATTTACCGCTTTCTGCACGCCAAGTGCCCATTTACCGCTTTCTGCACGCCAAGTGCCCGTTTTACCTTTTTTGCCCGCACATCAGTGCTCATTTACTGTTTTCGCATCAACACGAAAATGTCTATCTTTCCAAAAAACAAAAAAAAACAAAAAAAGAAAGGGAAATTCGGGTTTCTCCAAATGGACAAAATTGGTATAATTTCTGAATTCTTTATTTCTATTTTTCCTTCGAAATATGTCTCGCGCAATTCATATTTCTTGGTAAAATCCAAATAAAGAGGGGCAGCTGTTATACCCCAATTTTGTCCGAGCTCCTGTTAACAGCGTTTTAATTTACTAGGTCGCATTTTTTTGCAAGTCTCGAGTCCTGTTAACACGTGTCGGTGTCATGCGAGTGTCGTTAAGATGCCATTTGTGTAATTGGGCCAACAGTTGGGTTATTAGGCCTACACATATACAAATTGGGCTTATCATTTTGAGTTGGGCCCACGAACGTGGTTCCTAGTTAATTTTTAGTGTTTATCAGTTAGCGGGCCTATTTGTTCTATTTGAGCCTCGTTCTAGCACATTTGTCCAGTTGGGCCCGATTTCGCTTTTGTATTTGGCTCAACTCCTTTTATTATTTTATTTTGTCTATTTAATTTGTTTTGAGTCCAAAAATGTCAAAAAAAAATCAAATTTTATTTCATTTACAATTTAGGAGTATCAATGGGAGCAGCATCAGCAAATCTCTGGGACTGTTCTTGCTCTCCAAGACTGCTCAGCAAGCCCACATTATCAGACCTGCAAAAGCCCAGTCAAACCAGTCAAAAACCAATTAAATGCCAACCCTAGTTTTTCAGTATAAATAAACAGTCAATCCTAGGTCTAAAGAGGGGGGAGGAGATACAAACATACACAGACGAAGACATCAGAAAACCACCCAAAAAAAGGGATTAGGGGTTCACATCGAAACCCTAATCACATAAACACACTGAAAAACATTCTGGAAGTCAGGCATAATAGCAGGATCTGATCAAACATACGCAGTCACAGTAGCAGTGAAACTAGAGCAAGAATCAGCAGTGCAGAGCCATAAATAAGAAATTTTCAGAGGCTGGAAAATGGGTTAGTATTCGTGTGTGTGTGTGTGTGTGTGTGTGTGTGTGTATCTGGATATTAAAACATGTGCATAAGTTGTTATTGCTTATTGTTGTATAAGTCAGCATGTTCTGTTTAGTCCTTAATAGTTAATACAAGTAATATAAATAGGATATGCATGAAATACTATGTTAGAAATAGATCTTGATTTGTGAATAGAGGAAGCCGTAACTCTGCCATAGCATAGATTAAAAGGGGAGCATCAATAATCAAAAGAGTGAAAGGTTGATAACATGATGAAAATTCAGAAATTGGAAGTATAGAATACTGTGATTTTGAATCCAAATAAAGGTGTGGAGTAAATCATTATAAGTGGAAATTAGAGTCCCTTTTGATCTGAAGTCTAAAAAACAAAAAAGGGGGATTAAGGGATGAAATAAGAATCAGAATCAGGAAAGGATGAGTGAAACCGAACCTATCTACTATATTCTTAAAAAAAAGGAAAATTCTTGAACCGCTTCACGCTCCTTGTCTCTTATTAGGATTGGCCTCCATATTAGAATTTATCGCTGCAGATGTTGAGAAAATAATCAACAAGAAATGCTAGGTAGCAAAAGAATTGCCATTATCCAACAAAAAATACATACAGATCCACTCTTAGAAAATAATCAACTCTTCATGAAAGCTGATATCAAATCCTCTCTCCAGCATCGAATCCGTGATCCATATTGTTACAAGAAGGTCCTCTATTGCAGCAAATTCTGGTGCAAAGGTAACCGATGCTCCCAATCGCAACTCGCAGCGAAACATCTCCCCAAAACCCAGCCATCATCATCGCGAATCATCCATGCTTCTCCCCCTCCGCGAGCTTTTCTTCTCCTCCCTCCCTTTCTTCCTTCTCCATTTTTTCATTTTCCCTCATTTCTCCCTCTTCGATCTGCAACTCTCTCTCTCTCGCTTTCTTCGAATCTTAGCTTTCTCTCTCTGAGTCCTGTGTTCGCGGCGCTGAAGAAGGAAAGAAAAGATTTTAGGATTCTGAATCCTATTTCCAGCCATATATTTCCCTCTCTCATTATAATAAATAAACTTATTAATAGCTCAGATTGCTTCTCACACCTAGCCAGTTTATTCGCACACCCCCTCCCCTTGATAGCCCATGGTTCGCATATTGGGCCTCAATACTGAAATTGGGCTCTGCTTCTAGCACCCCAGTTTTAACGATGCAACTCCCCTGCAATTACCTACGCCCCATTCTACTATTTAAACCCTTTTTTTAATACAACCCCTCCTATTGATCACACCCTTTCAATTCATGCGCACGCCTCCCTCACTTAAGCCCAGTTTCGCATACTGGGCTCTCCTATGCGAACTGGGCTTTTTTCTTTTTCACACCACCTATTTAATTATACCACTCCCCACAGTTAATTATACTCCTACTCTACCATTTCACCCCTCCCCCCCTTTTTCTCGTTTTTTATTTAATTCTCTTCAAGACAAAATAATTTCTCATAAATCAAAAACTTTGTTAATAGTCTTGTGAAGCCTTTGCTTGCAGAATTATTAACAACGAGGTACTAGCGGTGATCACTTGGAGCCTTTGCTCAATTGATCATCATGAATGCCTAATTTTCCTAAAGATTTTCACTAAATCAAAAACTTTGTTAGTAGTCTTGCGAAGCCTTTGCTTGCATGATTATTAACAATGGAGTGCTAATGGTGGTCACTTGGAGCCTTTGCTCAATTGATCATCATGAAAGCTCAATTCTCACAATTAAACAAGATAAAAAACAAAAACCGTTTTCCAAACAAAGAAGAACTACGTAGCTTTGAATTCTCCATCGCACCAGGAGATACGTAGGAGCGGGTCACATCCTGTCAAGCATAACAAATAAAAATCATTTTCACAATAAGTTTTCAACAATTATTTTCAAAAGAACCTAGAACTACGTCGCCTTTGGTTCTCCACCCGGAGATACGTAGGAGCAGGGCCACGCCCCTGTCAAGCGCAAAAATAAACAATTTCTAAAATTAAAGACTATACAAACAGATCTCCTTCATTTCAAGAGCAAAAGTCTTATTTTCAAAGTAGGGGATTAAGTCGGTCGTACGGCCGGGTTAATCATCGTTTTAAGATAAGTGAACTGTGGTCCCTCAGAGCCCCAGCGCTCCTTCAGCCCTCAGTGGCCCTTCAGAGCCCCAGTGCTCCTTCAGACCCCCAGTGGTCCTCCAACACACATCACACAGTCCTAAAACCCTGTTGCACCCCGAAAAATCCCATTTGGACTTCTCAATGTACAACGTGGGAAAGGTTTGGAGCCGCCACCAATATTTTAATTTTCGGACCAAAACATTGAAAAAAGGTCCTTTTGAAAAAGGCGGGTGGTCTTTGAAAAACTAAAGACATAGGTTCGGGGGTCGATTACACGTGAGGAAGGTATTAGCACCTCACATGTCCTTTCTACCGAAAGGGAACCTCTAACTAAAGTATGTGGTTTCAATGTTTGATTTGGAAAATACCTAGGTTTGCCTCTTTATTCCTTTGTTGAAAGATGCATTGAAAAGGATTTAACGAAAACCCTATTTATTATGAAAAAAGGAGAAAAAGAGCTTTTTAGAAAAAGGGCTTGACGGGACATGGCCCGCTCCTACGTATCTCCCGGTGCGATGGAGAACTCAAAGCTACGTAGTTCTTCTTTATCATGAAAAGGTTTTTATTTTTTATCTTTTTAGTGAATTTTTGAAATAGGACAAGTATTCAGCGAACGATTAAACTAACAGAGGTTATGGGTAATCACCGCTAAATACTCAAAAAAGAGAGTTGTACCTCTAGTCAAACAAACAAAGGTTCTTATGGACTGTTTGATAACAACTCGTTTTTATTATCTTTTTTTTTAAACTGATTTTTGAAAGAGATTGATTCGCGTGATGATCAAACTAACAAAGGTTATGATGGATCATCGTTTATTATTCTTATGAGAAAAGGACATTGCTACTAATAGCTAAACGAACAAAGGCTCTGATGAGCTACTAGCAACAATGGGTTTGAAAATGACTTTTTGGTTTGTTTTGTGAAAATGGTTGGTTTAGGGTTGCGAAAAGGATTTTTATTTGTTGCGCTTGATGAGAACGAGACTCGCTCCTACGTATCCCAAATGGGAATCAAAGCGACGTAGTTCTAACCCTTTGGTTTTGAAAAGGTTTTCGAAGTAGGACGAGCATTAGCGAATGATTAAACTAACAAAGGTTATGGGTAATCATCGCTAAGTACTCATGTGAAATTGAAGAGCGTTCATAGAGATCAAACTAACAAAGGTTATGGGTGACCTCCACTACTTGCTTATTTTGTTTATTGAGAATGCTTTGAAAATTAATTGGTTTGGAAAAGAGTCTTTAGAAAATAAATAAATCATTTTCAATTGAATTCTATGTCCAAAACCAAATGCAAAATTGAATGAATGAAGTTCAAACATATTCAACTAGTCAAACAATCATGAACATGTTGATCATCAACTAAGATTAAGCATGCCAATATAATCAAGAGATTTAATTGTCAAAGATGCAAGGCAAAGTTCTCAAACAATTGTGCTTGTGTGTGAAGGGGAATTGCTACACAAGTTGGAAGCAATTTCGAGAGGGGCACATATGCCTCTATGCTACACTTGTTGGTAGTCTTATAAGGGCACGTGATTGTGTAAAAGGGGTTTGTGCACAATTAAGTCAAGACATTCAAATGGCATCAAGAACGAAGGAATACAATTGATCATAGGCATAGAGTATTCTAGGTTAGGTGAATGAACATGTGAGCAATGATGCATGATTAGGCAAGCATGTGAAAGCATGAGCATACAAGAATGAATGCATAGAACTTTATTTATGAATGGATGGCATACAAGGATGCATAAGAGGATGCAAGAGATATAAGCATATGAGGATGCATGAGAGTGTCATATAAACTAAGTATGAATGAAGATGCATGAATGTGAAATTGTTTTGGGTATTTTTGCAAGTTGATAAGTTGTAAAACTTTAAGTAAGAAGTTAGTGAAAAGTAAAGTAAAAATGCATGAGGTAAATGGTAATTATTTAATGAGATGGTAAAGTAAAAATGCATAAAGTAAAAATGCATGAAGTGAATGGTGATTATTTAATGAGATGGTAAAGTAAAAATGCATGAAGTGAATGGTAATTATTTAATGAGATGGTAAAGTAAAAATGCATGAAGTGAATGGGAAGTGGTAAAATCTTTTTATGTTTTAGTAAAAAGTTAATGAATGGTAAAGTAAAAAGTAAGTGAGTGGTTAAAACCAAAGTAGTAAAATATTTTTATGTTTTGGTAAAAAGTTAATGAATGGTAAAGTAAAAAGTAAGTGGGTGGTTAAAACCAAAGTAGTAAAATATTTTTATGTTTTGGTAAAAAGTTAATGAGTGGTAAAGTAAAAAGGTAAAAAGTAAATAAACACTAAAACCAAGTTGAATCATATAGAGCAATCCTCTCACTTTGAGAAAAGTGCACTAGGCACTAGTGAGAATCAACTTGCCTATCATCAACAATGAGCAACAAGCAAACTAAAATGCAAAGATTAACTAAACACAACAAATAAGTTGAATCACCTAGAGCAATCCTCTCACTTTGAGAAAAGTGCACTAGGCACTAGTGGGAATCAACTTGCCTATCATCAACAATTTACAACAAGCAAACTAAGACACAAAAATGAATGGACACAAACTAAATTGAGTCATTTCTAGCAATCTTCACCACTTAGGTCAAGGTGCACTAGGCACTAGTGGGAATCATATTGCTAAATCATCAAACAACAAAGGTAACATTTAACACTAAGATGAAATACTAGTAACAAGATTAAACATCACCAAACAAAGAACAACAACAAAATGAACTTGAAAATATTTTTAGATCTATAAGCATGTGAACCAAGGGAAACATAGATCCACATTTTATTTAATAAAGAAAACACCAAAATTAACACAAAGAAACATAGATCTATTTTTTGCAAGGATTTATATGATTAAGCAAAGAAGTGCAACAAAATCACATCAACCCTAATTTTTCATGATATGCGAAATGCTTAAACAACAAATTTGTGTATGAAATCTAGTGCAAAAATATGTAAAGATGCAAGGGAAATTATTCAAGTAGAAGAACAACTCCTTCAAGGCCAAGGACCCATCTCAAACACCCAAAGCTCCCTAAGTCTTTGTCAAAATGTTTGAAATGGATCCTCAAAGCAAACAACAATCAAGAAGGAGTTTGGAGTAGAGGAGAAATTATGCAAGAAAATTAAATATGAGGTGCAAAGCTTCAAGGATTACCTCAAAACTACAATGAAATGAAGAAGGAGATGATAAGCTCAAAAATCACTAGCTCTTAGCAATTTGATGATGCAACCTTGAAGAGAATGGAAGGAAAGATGGTGATCTAACAAGAAATGGAGGATTTGGTGGTTGATTTTTGAAGGGAATATGTGGAAGAGGGGAGGAAGGGGCTACGGCCTTGATGAGGGAAGGAGAGGGAGAGGAGGTGTGCTAGGGTTTTTGTGTAGGAGAGAATGAGCAAAAAGAGAAGAGCCTTTAGGTGTGGGAATGAGGGAGTATTTATCGGATGAAACTAGGTCTAAGGGTAGTTTAGTCTTTGGCTTTGAGAGGTGCACTAGGATTAGACTTTAAATTTGAATGGAGGGTGGAGATGCATCATCACATGGATTAGGGGCAATTAGAAAGCACAAAGTGAGGAGAGAGAGGGCTGAGGGGTGTAGCTTAAGGAGGTGGGTGAAGGATAAGTTTAATTACAAAAATGTATTTTCTCATGAAGCATATTACAAGAGTGCCATTTTAATTCAAATGAAGGGTGAGGATTGTAACGCCCCAAAATAATTTAATTATTTATTTAATTAAGTTATTTAAGGCTTACAATATTTATTTAATTTAATTAAATAATTCGAGTTTAATTATTTTATTTTATTTTTATTAGGGGGTGTTGTCACTATTTAAGTGGTGCGAGCAAGGGCCCGTGATCCACAATTAGGCCCGTGGCCCATTTCTTTGGCATAGGAGTCGAATTCATTTGGGGTCTAGGGAGTTAGTGGCAATTCACCCAAGTGAGAAAAGAAAGAAAAAGAAACGTAGAGAGAGTGAGAAGAGAAAGTTGCGAAGAGAAGGAGAGAAGAAGAGGAGAAGGCGAAGCACATAGAGAAGAGGAGGAGGCTCATTGGTGGTTCGCAATTCTTCCTTGGAGCTGGGCTAGCAAATTCGAATTTCACAAGGTTAGGGGGTCCTCTTTTTGTTCTTAATAGATATGCGAATTAGTGATGCTTAGGGTTAGGGTTCTAGAATAATTTCCATGAACGAATTGTTGTTTTGATGATTAAATTATAGTGTTGTGATACTTGATTAGGAATTGCTCATGTTGAAAATCGTATAATTGGTGAATTGAATTGTTGTTAAGTGATTCGCATGATACATGTTTGAGAATATGATTTGTTGATGTTTGCTTGGTGAATTTGAGAATTCATGGTGACACTTTAGTGATATATATGTAATTGGGCATTTTGGTGAATTTAATTTGGTGAATGAAAGTGGAAAAATTCTGTTTGGGAGCCCCTAGGCGCCTTGGGCGCCATATGCCTATTGCTGAAAAATTCTGTGTTGCGCCTAGTCATGGGCACCAGGCGCCCAGCAGTGTGCTGCGCCTGTTTCCAAAAATTCTGTTGCCCTGTGTTGCCATTCTGTGTCACTGTGTGCTGTGTCTGTTGCCTGTGTTGCCATCCAGTGTTCCTGTGCTGCCAGTTTTGGCACATGTTGCTTGTGTCATGGGCGCCAAGGGCCCCAAAGTTCTGGTGATAGTTTTGTGAAAATTGTTTTCAGGTTTTTATACTTGGGTAAAATGGCTCATGAAAACTGATTTTGGTCAAGAAAGGAGTTGAGTTGCGTATTTTCACTAGGTGCCTAGTGCATGGGCGCCAAAAATAATGTTCAGCTTTTGATAAAATTTTTATTGAGTTTTCATGTCCTGAGTATTTGGCTCGTGTAAAATGAATTTCGAAGAAAAATGAGTTGTGTAGCATGTTGGCCTTAGGCGCCTAGTGCTTGGGCGCCATGTTGCTGCTGTTCCCTGGGCGCGCCTGTGCGCGTTGTTGCTTCTGGGCGCCAGCGTCTATGCGCTTGTTGCCTTCCTGGGCGCCCAGCGCCTATGTGCGCGTGTTGCCTCCTGGGCGCCTAGCGCCTGTGCGCTGTTGCGCGTGTTGTTCCTGGGCGCCAGCGCCCATGCGCCTGTGCGTGTTGCTTCTCCTGGGCGCCAAGCGCCCATGCGCCAAGCGCTGTGTTGCCCCTGGGCGCCCAGCGCCCATGCGCCAGTTTCCAGGATGTCTAACATTTTTCCTAAATTGTTTTTAATGTAACTTTTGACTCGGTTATCCAAATTCAACGGTTCAAAATGCGTTTTGAAGCTAATTTCAGTGCCTATCCAATAGTCTCAATTTTATGCAAAAATAAATTATTTTTACTGGTGTTTCTGGCTGATGGTGTTCAAGTGTCTAAATGACTGTTTTCCTCCATTTTTTCCTATGTCGTGTCAATGTCCTGAGTTGGTCTATTTGAATTGGTGTTGTTGTGAGTGGTGAGCTGAATTGGTGAGTGATGATGAGGTGAGATTGGTGAGCAGAGGCTTCGGCCTAATTTTGATTTGGTGAGTTAATTAATGCACTATGGTGAGACTAGAATTTAAAATGTGAATTGATTGATTGGTGGTGTGTTGTGATGCATTCTCCATAACACCTCATGAAGCATGTGCATTATTGGTGAGCAGAGGCTACGGCCTAATTTTATTTGGTGAGCAGAGGCTACGGCCTATTTGTATTTGGTGACGGATCCGACATGCATGTACCCGTGGAGTTTGGGTTGCATTACATGCATAATCATATATTGTATAGTGCTGATTGGAATGAGAATGCTGATTTGATTGTCCCCATTGTTGTGAATTGGTGTGCCTGGTTTCCTTTTTCCTATGCATTGCTTAATTCTCATATGTTATTAATTATGAAAAGAGACTCACCCTACTGCCTTTATGTTGCTTCTTATGTCGGCAACGTGCAGGTAATGATGAGTGAAGGTTTCCTGTATGCCTTCGTCTGGTAGGAAGTGTCACGCTCTGATACGTAGCACCAGGGGGGGGTCTTAGGTTTATGCTTTATTTTCTTAAAACTGCTAGACTTTGTTGGTGATGTATTGGTTTTAATTTTTGAACTCTTTATTATTCCGCTGCTGGTGGTGACTGGTTTTAGTGATGCGAACTGAACCTTCCTTACGGTGTTATGTATCTTGATATTTATGGAGTAAATGTAGCACTCGCTTGAATTGTTTTCGAAAAAAAAAAAGGGACTCTGATTTTTATTTAAAAAGTAAAGTTATTAGAAAAGGGGTGTTACATTAGTGGTATCAGAGCAGTTCGGTCTGTCCGGCCGGTAGTCGAGTCGTCGTGCTGAGTAACATTGAGTTTGTTACTCGTTTCTGAATTTTGTTTTCTGTTGCAGTACTAGAATGGCCAGACGGGACGATGCTGCACTTGCTGCTGCCTTGCAGGCTATAGCCGGGGCGATGGGTAATATACCCGGTGCTGTTAATGATGGGACGCGCAATTTGGCTACGTTCCAGAGAGAGAATCCACCTGTCTTTAAGGGCAAGTATAATCCAGATGGTGCTTTGGCATGGCTGAAAGAGATTGAAAGAATATTCCGGGTCATGGATTGTGATGATGCGCAGAAGGTCAGGTATGGTACCCATACGCTGGCAGAGGAAGCTGATGATTGGTGGATGGAGGTGAGGCAGAGATTAGAAGCTGCTAATGAAGAGATAACTTGGGCTGTTTTCCGTAGAGAGTTCTTGCGGAAGTATTTTCCTGAAGATGTGAGAGGTAAGAAGGAAATAGAATTCCTTGAGCTGAAGCAAGGAAACATGTCAGTGACAGAGTATGCTGCCAAGTTCACTGAATTGGCTAAGTTTTATCCCCATTATGCTGATGCTGATTCTGAGTTCTCAAAGTGTATTAAGTTTGAGAATGGACTGAGGGCTGATATCAAGAAAGCTGTAGGGTATCAGAAGATTCGGGTATTCGCTGATTTGATCGACAGTTGCAGGATATATGAGGATGATAGTAATGCTCATTCTAAGGTCATGAGGGATCTGAGAGGTAAATTTCAGAATCGGGGTAAGCCATATGAGGTTCCAGCTGGTAAAGGTAAGCAGAGGTATGCTGATAATAAGAAAACAAGTGGGGGAGATGCCCCTGCGAAGGTTGTGTGCTACAGGTGCGGCAAGCCGGGTCACAAGAGTTTTGACTGCTCAGATAATAAATGTTTCAAATGCGGTAAAGAGGGTCATGTGGCTGCGAAATGTGAGAAAAGGGATGTGGTGTGCTACAATTGCGGGGAATCAGGTCATATTAGTACTAAGTGTACTAAGCCGAAGAAAGAGAAGTCCCATGGAAAGGTGTTTGCTCTCGCAGGATCAGAGGACACTAATGAGATTCGAGGTACATGTTTTATTAATGGTATTCCCTTGATTGCTATTATTGATACTGGTGCTACGCATTCATTTATTGCTGCTTTGTGTGCTGAGAAATTGGACCTTGTTTTATCTTCTATGATGAGAGAGATGGTTATTGACACTCCAGCTAAGGGTTCAGTAACTACCTCTCTTGTGTGTGCTAAGTGCCCTCTGTCAATCTTCGGCAGAGACTTTCTTGTTGATCTAATTTGTTTGCCGTTGGGAGGGTTGGATGTCATTCTTGGTATGGACTGGTTAGTATTTAACCATGTGCATATTAATTGTTTCCGGAGATCTGTGAGTTTCCTTCCTCCCGAAGAGGAAGAATCGGTGTTGTTGCCTGCTGGTCATTTGCATAAGGTAATGAAAGAGGGAGTTCATCTGTTTGCTTTGATGGCGTCATTGTCTGCTGAAAATCAGGCAATCATTGAAAGGGTTCAAGTAGTGTGTGAGTTCCCTGAAGTGTTCCCAGATGAAATTCCAAGTGTTCCGCCTGAGAGGGAGGTTGAGTTTGCCATTGATCTTATACCTGGTACTAGGCCTGTGTCTATGGCACCGTACCGAATGTCAGCCTCAGAGTTGTCTGAATTGAAAAAGCAATTAGAAGATCTGCTTGAGAAGAAATTTGTAAGACCAAGTGTGTCACCGTGGGGTGCTCCGGTATTGTTAGTGAAAAAGAAGGACGGGAGTATGAGACTTTGTGTCGATTATAGGCAATTGAACAAAGTGACAATAAAGAACCGGTATCCGCTTCCCAGAATTGATGATCTGATGGACCAGTTGGTAGGTGCCAAGGTGTTTAGTAAAATCGATTTGAGGTCGGGTTATCACCAGATCAAGGTAAAGGATGAAGACATTCAGAAAACCGCTTTCAGAACGAGATATGGGCACTATGAGTATTCTGTTATGCCGTTTGGTGTTACCAATGCGCCGGGTGTGTTTATGGAGTACATGAATCGTACTTTTCATAGTTACTTGGATCGGTTTGTAGTTGTGTTTATTGACGACATTCTGGTGTATTCTAAAACAGAAGAGGAGCACGCAGAACATTTGAGGTTAGTGCTAGAAGTGTTGAAAGAAAAGAAATTGTATGCAAAATTGTCTAAGTGTGAGTTCTGGCTGAATGAAGTAGGTTTCCTTGGTCATATTATCTCTGGTAATGGTATAGCTGTGGACGCAGCCAAGGTTGATGCTGTGTCTCAATGGGAGAGCCCGAAGTCAGTTACAGAAATCAGAAGCTTCTTGGGATTAGCTGGTTATTATAGGAGATTTATTGAAGGTTTCTCGAAGTTGGCACTTCCGTTGACTCAATTGACGTGTAAGGGAAAAGCTTTTGTGTGGGATGCACGCTGTGAGGAGAGCTTCAATGAGTTGAAGAAGAGGTTGACCACTTCGCCCGTTTTGACTTTGCCTGTTCCTGATCAACCGTTTGTAGTATATTGTGATGCTTCCAAGATGGGTCTGGGAGGTGTATTGATGCAAGAGGGTAAGGTAGTAGCTTATGCGTCCAGACAGTTGAGGACCCATGAGAAGAACTACCCTACTCATGATTTGGAGCTAGCTGCAATTGTGTTTGTGCTGAAAATTTGGAGGCACTATCTGTATGGTACCAGATTTGAAGTGTTTAGTGACCACAAGAGTCTGAAATACTTGTTTGATCAGAAGGAGCTAAATATGAGGCAGAGACGTTGGCTAGAACTGCTGAAGGATTATGATTTCGGCTTGAACTATCACCCCGGCAAAGCTAATGTCGTGGCTGATGCTTTAAGTCGGAAGAGTTTGCATATGTCGGCTATGATGGTGAAAGAGTTAGAGTTGATTGAGCAGTTTCGGGACATGAGTCTGGTTTGTGAAGTGACACCGCAGAGTGTCAGATTGGGGATGTTGAAGATCGGCAATGAATTTTTGGTTAGTGTCCGAGAAGCACAAAAGTCAGATGTAAAGTTGGTAGACCTGTTAGTTGTGAATGATCAGGGTGTGGATAGAGATTTCAAGTTAGATTTCCAAGGTGTATTGAGATTCAGAGATAGGATCTGCATTCCTGACGATGCTGAGATGAAGAGAATGATTCTTGAGGAGAGCCATAGAAGCAAGTTGAGTATTCATCCCGGGGCTACGAAAATGTACCAAGATTTGAAGAAAATGTTCTGGTGGCCTGGTATGAAGAAGGATGTGGCGCAGTTTGTGTATTCGTGTCTGACTTGTCAGAAGTCTAAGATTGAGCATCAGAAGCCTGCGGGGTTGATGCAACCATTGGAGATTCCGGAATGGAAATGGGATAGCATTTCCATGGATTTTGTAACTGGTTTGCCAAATACAGTGAGAGGGTTTGATGCTATATGGGTGGTTGTGGACAGGTTGTCTAAGTCTGCTCATTTCTTACCAATTAATATGACTTATCCAGTTCCAAGGTTGGCAGAAATCTACATCAAGACTATTGTGAAGTTGCATGGCGTTCCGCTTAGTATTGTATCTGATAGAGATCCGAGATTCACATCTGAATTTTGGAAAAGTTTGCAAGAAGCTTTGGGTTCTAAGTTGAGGTTGAGCTCCGCTTATCATCCGCAGACAGATGGTCAGACGGAGAGGACTATTCAGTCGTTAGAGGACTTGTTGAGGGCATGTGTTCTTGAGCAGGGAGGTTCATGGGATTCTCATCTTTCGTTGATAGAATTCACCTATAACAACAGTTTTCACTCTAGTATTGGTATGGCACCGTTTGAGGCGTTGTATGGTCGGAGATGTAGGACTCCGTTGTGTTGGTATGAATCTGGGGAGAGTGCAGTGTTGGGGCCTGAGATTGTGCGAGAAACAACTGAGAAGGAAAAATTAATCCGTGAGAAGATGAAAGCGTCGCAGAGTCGACAAAAGAGCTATCATGATAAGAGAAGGAAGGATTTAGAGTTTCAGGCCGGTGATCATGTGTTTCTGAGAGTCACTCCGGTGACTGGTGTTGGGCGTGCCTTGAAATCTAAGAAGTTAACTCCCCGTTTCATTGGTCCGTATCAGATTACGGAGAGGGTGGGAAGTGTTGCCTATAGGGTGGCTTTGCCACCTAATCTTTCGAACTTGCATGACGTGTTTCACGTGTCACAACTTCGAAAGTATGTTCCGGACCCGTCCCATGTGATTCAGATGGATGAAGTAGAGGTGCGGGATAATCTCACCGTGGAGACTATGCCTGTGCGGATTGAAGATAGAGAAGTGAAGATTCTGAGAGGGAAAGAAATTCCTTTGGTGAAAGTGGTTTGGTTAGGAGCTGCTGGCGAGAGTATGACTTGGGAGTTGGAGAGCAAGATGCGGGAAGCATATCCGGAGTTGTTCGATTTAGGTAATTTCGAGGGCGAAATATTCTAAGTGGGGGAGAGTTGTAACGCCCCAAAATAATTTAATTATTTATTTAATTAAGTTATTTAAGGCTTACAATATTTATTTAATTTAATTAAATAATTCGAGTTTAATTATTTTATTTTATTTTTATTAGGGGGTGTTGTCACTATTTAAGTGGTGCGAGCAAGGGCCCGTGATCCACAATTAGGCCCGTGGCCCATTTCTTTGGCATAGGAGTCGAATTCATTTGGGGTCTAGGGAGTTAGTGGCAATTCACCCAAGTGAGAAAAGAAAGAAAAAGAAACGTAGAGAGAGTGAGAAGAGAAAGTTGCGAAGAGAAGGAGAGAAGAAGAGGAGAAGGCGAAGCACATAGAGAAGAGGAGGAGGCTCATTGGTGGTTCGCAATTCTTCCTTGGAGCTGGGCTAGCAAATTCGAATTTCACAAGGTTAGGGGGTCCTCTTTTTGTTCTTAATAGATATGCGAATTAGTGATGCTTAGGGTTAGGGTTCTAGAATAATTTCCATGAACGAATTGTTGTTTTGATGATTAAATTATAGTGTTGTGATACTTGATTAGGAATTGCTCATGTTGAAAATCGTATAATTGGTGAATTGAATTGTTGTTAAGTGATTCGCATGATACATGTTTGAGAATATGATTTGTTGATGTTTGCTTGGTGAATTTGAGAATTCATGGTGACACTTTAGTGATATATATGTAATTGGGCATTTTGGTGAATTTAATTTGGTGAATGAAAGTGGAAAAATTCTGTTTGGGAGCCCCTAGGCGCCTTGGGCGCCATATGCCTATTGCTGAAAAATTCTGTGTTGCGCCTAGTCATGGGCACCAGGCGCCCAGCAGTGTGCTGCGCCTGTTTCCAAAAATTCTGTTGCCCTGTGTTGCCATTCTGTGTCACTGTGTGCTGTGTCTGTTGCCTGTGTTGCCATCCAGTGTTCCTGTGCTGCCAGTTTTGGCACATGTTGCTTGTGTCATGGGCACCAAGGGCCCCAAAGTTCTGGTGATAGTTTTGTGAAAATTGTTTTCAGGTTTTTATACTTGGGTAAAATGGCTCATGAAAACTGATTTTGGTCAAGAAAGGAGTTGAGTTGCGTATTTTCACTAGGTGCCTAGTGCATGGGCGCCAAAAATAATGTTCAGCTTTTGATAAAATTTTTATTGAGTTTTCATGTCCTGAGTATTTGGCTCGTGTAAAATGAATTTCGAAGAAAAATGAGTTGTGTAGCATGTTGGCCTTAGGCGCCTAGTGCTTGGGCGCCATGTTGCTGCTGTTCCCTGGGCGCGCCTGTGCGCGTTGTTGCTTCTGGGCGCCAGCGTCTATGCGCTTGTTGCCTTCCTGGGCGCCCAGCGCCTATGTGCGCGTGTTGCCTCCTGGGCGCCTAGCGCCTGTGCGCTGTTGCGCGTGTTGTTCCTGGGCGCCAGCGCCCATGCGTCTGTGCGTGTTGCTTCTCCTGGGCGCCAAGCGCCCATGCGCCAAGCGCTGTGTTGCCCCTGGGCGCCCAGCGCCCATGCGCCAGTTTCCAGGATGTCTAACATTTTTCCTAAATTGTTTTTAATGTAACTTTTGACTCGGTTATCCAAATTCAACGGTTCAAAATGCGTTTTGAAGCTAATTTCAGTGCCTATCCAATAGTCTCAATTTTATGCAAAAATAAATTATTTTTACTGGTGTTTCTGGCTGATGGTGTTCAAGTGTCTAAATGACTGTTTTCCTCCATTTTTTCCTATGTCGTGTCAATGTCCTGAGTTGGTCTATTTGAATTGGTGTTGTTGTGAGTGGTGAGCTGAATTGGTGAGTGATGATGAGGTGAGATTGGTGAGCAGAGGCTTCGGCCTAATTTTGATTTGGTGAGTTAATTAATGCACTATGGTGAGACTAGAATTTAAAATGTGAATTGATTGATTGGTGGTGTGTTGTGATGCATTCTCCATAACACCTCATGAAGCATGTGCATTATTGGTGAGCAGAGGCTACGGCCTAATTTTATTTGGTGAGCAGAGGCTACGGCCTATTTGTATTTGGTGACGGATCCGACATGCATGTACCCGTGGAGTTTGGGTTGCATTACATGCATAATCATATATTGTATAGTGCTGATTGGAATGAGAATGCTGATTTGATTGTCCCCATTGTTGTGAATTGGTGTGTCTGGTTTCCTTTTTCCTATGCATTGCTTAATTCTCATATGTTATTAATTATGAAAAGAGACTCACCCTACTGCCTTTATGTTGCTTCTTATGTCGGCAACGTGCAGGTAATGATGAGTGAAGGTTTCCTGTATGCCTTCGTCTGGTAGGAAGTGTCACGCTCTGATACGTAGCACCAGGGGGGGTCTTAGGTTTATGCTTTATTTTCTTAAAACTGCTAGACTTTGTTGGTGATGTATTGGTTTTAATTTTTGAACTCTTTATTATTCCGCTGCTGGTGGTGACTGGTTTTAGTGATGCGAACTGAACCTTCCTTACGGTGTTATGTATCTTGATATTTATGGAGTAAATGTAGCACTCGCTTGAATTGTTTTCGAAAAAAAAAAAGGGACTCTGATTTTTATTTAAAAAGTAAAGTTATTAGAAAAGGGGTGTTACATTAGTGCGCGCTCAATTGGTAGTGGGAAGGGGGTTTAACTTGCACTTATGCCTCAGGTGCAAGGTTCGATTCCCACGGAAGGCAAAAATTCTACAAGAGGGGTAGAAAAGATCGTGAGGTAACAGTGGGACCGGGGTGGCCGCTGCGGTGGACCTGGGCTGTTACATAAAAAAGGCGCCTTTTTATGTAACAGCCCAGGTCCACCGCAGCGGCCACCCCGGTCCCACTGTTACCTCACGGTCTTTTCTACCCCCCTTGTAGAATTTTTGCCTTCCGTGGGAATCGAACCTTGCACCTGAGGCATAAGTGCAAGTTAAACCCCCTTCCCACTACCAATTGAGCGCGCGCTCAATTGGTAGTGGGAAGGGGGTTTAACTTGCACTTATGCCTCAGGTGCAAGGTTCGATTCCCACGGAAGGCAAAAATTCTACAAGGGGGGTAGAAAAGACCGTGAGGTAACAGTGGGACCGGGGTGGCCGCTGCGGTGGACCTGGGCTGTTACAAGGATTGCATTTAACACTTGAATGGAAGGCCATGATTTAAACACAATTTGCAATCAATAAAATAAACCAAAAATGGGGAAAAAGGGGCTGGAATTCGCAGCCAAAGGATAATAGAGAGAGAGTAATTGCAAGTTGTCATTGTACTATTTGCCTCCCACTACCTCTCTAATTATCCTTTCTTTTTATTGATTTTTTTTCTAGATAATTCTTCATTAATCTTACCATTTTGGGCCTCATCCTATGATTCAATGATTGGGCTCTGAATTTTATGATCTCACCAATCCCAAAATTGATTCATTGACCCTACCTCAAAGGAAATGACCATTTTGCCCTTTTGTTCAAAAACCGAATTTCATGCCAAAAATACTCCTATGATGCATAAAAAAAATGCACAACTCCACTCACTTGGACTCACATAAATTCCTCAAGATATGCGTAATGGTTTTTACCGAGAAATTATTTATTTTAGTGAAATGACCAAAATGCCCTTTTGGTCCTAAAAACCCTAATTTTGCTCCAAACTTCATTTTCACTCTAAAAATGATCCTGAGACCTTTTGGATGACTCTAAAACCCTAGAAATGCATGCATGATGAGAAAATACGTCTTTTGGCGAAATTACCAAAATACCCCTCGAGCTAGGAAAAAAACCTAGAAACCCCAGAAATACTCTAAAATGCTCTACAATGCTATGCATTGCTTTTCTAACCCTAAATTGCATTATGAAACTTCTAAAATGCAAGCATGATGCCTTTCCTAACCTCTAGGATGAATGCCAAGACTTGATTTATTTATTTTTATTGAAAATTAGGGTTTTGCCCTAAGCCGGACAAAATTGGGGTATGACAGCTGCCCCTCTTTATTTGGATTTTGACAAGAAATATGAATTGTGCGGGACATATTTCGAGGAAAAATAGAAATAAAGAATTCAGAAATTATACCGATTTTGTCTGCTTAGGGAAACCCGAATTTTCCTCTCTTATTTTTGGATGAATCGCCAGCCCTCAGTAATCCAACAAAAGCAAGAAATAACTTGGTGCCAACCTTCAGGCGGAAAAAGCAGGACAGAAATTGGTGCCAACCCTCAGGCGGCAAAAGCAAAAAGAAAATGGTGCCAACCCTCAGGCGGCAAAAGCAAAAAAAGAAGGTATCGACCTACAGTAAGCCGACACCAGAGGCTGCCTAAAGCCTTTTAACGAACCGCGAACGATCCGAGCTTGCCCCTGGGTATGGTGGTCTTCAAGAGCGACCAGGGGAGGGTACTATATCAAGTCGCGATCTCGATATTTCCCTAGGACTGCGCCATGTCTTAGGCCGACACAACTATCCTTTTCGTCTGAACCTAACGAGGTCTGAATGACTTACCTGCAGCTCGAATACAAGGTGAAGTCTGAATGGATTCACGAATCCTGTTGGTTGATGGGCACTTGGGCCTGAAGGGACACTTGGGTCCTGAATGGATTTACGAATCCTGTTGATTGGTTGAGATGGCCAATGCTGCCGCACTGGATTGAGGTACCTGCATACGTCAGCTGATGCGAGGCATGGTGCATGGAGTATGAATGCATGTTATGCAGATGCATGCGATGCGATAAGTTTGTTGAGATGATGAACGTTCATGAAATGCCCTTTATTCTTTTACTTTGGTTTTCGTCATGTGATGAATGCACAAGATGCGGTCATGCCAATGTAATGCAGATGTATGCTATATAGATGCATGTGACGCTGATGCCTACAATGCTGGACTTATGGGCCGACAAGCCTGGTTTATGGAGCAATATGTGTCTGCATATTGGTCTGACTTATGGACCCCAAAGGTCTGGTTTAAGGACACGAAGGTCTGGTTTATGGACTGCAATGATCTGGTTTAAGGACACAAAGGTCTGGTTTATGGATCGCAATGATCTGGTTTAAGGAGCAATATGTGTCTGCATATTGGTCTGATTTATGGACCCCAAAGGTCTGGTTTAAGGACACGAAGGTCTGGTTTATGGACCGCAATGATCTGGTTTAAGGACACAAAGGTCTGGTTTATGGATCACAATGATCTGGTTTAAGGAGCAATATGTGTCTGCATATTGGTCTGATTTATGGACCCCAAAGGTCTGGTTTAAGGACACGAAGGTCTGGTTTATGGACCGCAATGATCTGGTTTAAGGACACAAAGGTCTGGTTTATGGATCGCAATGATCTGGTTTAAGGAGCAATATGTGTCTGCATATTGGTCTGATTTATGGACCCCAAAGGTCTGGTTTAAGGATCGCAATGACCTGATTTAAGGACACAAAGGTCTGGTTTATGGATTGCAATGATCTGGTTTAAGGACACAAAGGTCTGGTTTATGGATCGCAATGATCTGGTTTAAGGGCCGACATGCCTGAGTTATGGAGCAATATGTGTCTGCATATTGGTCTGGTTTATGGACCCCAAAGGTCTGGTTTAAGGACACAAAGGCCTGGTTTGACCTAATGGTTTGTGGAATTTCGGTGCAAGTGTATGCAATGGAAGACCTCACTTTTTTTTTCTATGAGATGCACGATGCAAATGCAATGCTTTGATGCAAGATTTTTTTGTTGTTCTTTTCCTTTTATGAAATGCAAACATTAAGATGATGCAAATGAAATGTTTGAGTCCAACTGCTATGGTACATGTAGCAATAATATGAAATGGTTGATTGGGAAACATTAGGATTTTGGATGGCACGCGATGAATGCTTGAAATGCGAATGCAAATGAGATATTTGGATGCAAATGTTATGATTGTTATTTTCTTTTTCTTTCTCCTATGATGAATGCAAATGCAAATGTCTGAATTTCTCTTTTCTTATTATTATTTCCTATGTCTGAGGAATGTATGATTTTTGCATGATGAATGCAATGCATGACTGTGTTTGTTTATTGCTTTTTTGCTTATTATATTGTTTTTATTTTTGCTGGTTCAGCCAACCCGCGACACTCCTTACACGAGACTGAGGAACCTGTTGGAATTGCGAAGTTCATGAGCCGAGTGCATGTTGGTCTTGACTTTGCTAGTTTGAAGCAATCGTGGGTGCAATCGCTTTCTCTTGCATGGTTAACTGGTTTTGGGGAATTGCTTTCTCCCGGGACTCTTAAGAATCTCGTAATGATTTGCAATGCCCTATGATGTATGCACATGTTTTACAGTTCAGGACCATCATCATCATAAAACGTTTATTTTGAGCAGAAAAAGCAGAAAATAAAAGAGTGAACAGATACGAGAAATTTGAACTTTATTAATGCCGAAACCGGTCGCACAAGAAGTTACGCCGATTGTTTATTGCATTTGAAAGTTTAAACTATAAAAAGACACGAAAAAGATGAGAAACTGAATTCTGACTGTCCGTCTCTGGAACAGTGCCAAACATCTATGTCCTTGACCTTGATCACTCCCTCATCCAAGCTTGTAGGAGAGCTGTATGCCTTTCTTTACTTTTCATGCCTAAGTTTTCAGACCCTAATTTTTGCCTGGATCGCCCTTTGCGGGTTTTCAATCCACCGGGTCGCTCTGATTTTGCCTCGGCCGCCCTTTGTGGGTTTTCAACCTAGCGAGCTAATTCTTACTTGGCTTGTCTTTCTCTTTTTTCTCTATTTCTTTCAGGCATAATACTTCTTCACTTGATCTGAATTGACTGGATTCCTGAGATCTTCGCCGTCTATGTTTATGAGTATCGGCGCTCCTCTGGAAAAAGCTTTCTTGACTTCATATGGACCGTCATAAATGGGTATCAACTTCCCATGGAGTCAGTCTGGATAGGTAGGATCTTTTTGAGTACAAGGTCTCCTTCGCCGAATTCTCGAAGACGGACTTTCTTGCCGAAAGCTGCTTTCATCTTTTGTTGGTACAACTGGCCATGGCGCAGGGCAGCAATTCTTTTCTCTCTAGTGAGATTCAGTTGATCTAGACGAGCTTGGACCTCTTTTGCTTCTTCTAACTTGGCCTCCATGACTACTCGTGGAGAGGGTATTTCAACCTTGATGAGAAGAACTGCTTCTGACCCATACACTAGAGAAAAGAAAAAAAAAAGGAGTTGCCCCTGTATGATTTCATGAATGTGAGTGTGACAAGGGATGAGATAGGTGTAGGGTCAATTTCCCCAGTTGTAGGAGGGGTGAAGAGCGACAGGATTGCCCCACTTGGCATATTATAAACAAATTTATTTGTCCTAGAGTTAAAACTTTGAGAAAACAACAGCAATCGATCATTGATCAGAATGGACTTTTCGGGACTGTGGTGTTTTGTGGAGAAGGGATGACTGAGCTTGTCGGAGTGTTTGGGGTTGATGGGAGGATGGGTCTTATTCAGCGTTGGCTGATGATCGATGGTTTGTGATGGTTAACTGGTTTGATGAGGTATTAGGAAGTTTTATTCCTGGCTAAGGGTCTGTGGAGGGCGGGTTATCGCGGTCAAAAGGAGAGTGTTTGCGGTTTATGAGAGGTATAGGAATGATACAGTGTTTGAAGGTTTATTGAGAGGTATAGGAATGATACAGTGTTTGAAGGTTTATTGAGACGAGGATCTCTTGGGTTTTGTGGTAACACGTATCAACTCACTACTTACATTTCTGTTGTATTTTTCTTTTGATTTTGGGATTTTCCCTTTTTGAGTTTTTTTTTTTTTTTGAGCTTGGGTGAACTGATAAAGAACGATGCACTGTTTTTTTTTTTTTTGGTGATCCTTGTCTAAGGTGACTTTTGGATTTTTGGCTTTTTTTTTGGCTTACGGTGGGTAGGAGAGGATTTTGTTTTTCTCTTTGGGATTTTCTTGGCTTAAGGTGGGTAGGAAATGGATTTTCTGGGATTTTAGGTTTTTGAGGGTATGGAGGGATGGTCCAACTTCATTTCAAATCATGATTGCTCGTTTTCTCAAAAATTAACTCAAAGACAATAATTTACTTATTTTTATTTCTTTCTGTGCTCTAATTTTCCTTTATTGAAGTACCCATCTTGATCTCTTTTCTTGCTGTCCTCTGCTGTACCTAAATTGATCACTTCAGTTGATTCCCCGTGAGGCTGAATAACTCTTTCTTCTTGTATCGTTAACCATCTGGAGGATCTTCCCGGTCTTCCTCAACATCCCCCTCTGCTTGATTGATAAGGTGATCAAAGTCAAAATATGGACTGTTGGCACTGTTATTTTGAGAGACAATTGCTGTGGATCCGCTTTTTACTGAGGCAAAAAAGCAGAATGAAAGGCGAAACAAACAAACAAGCAATAATAATGCAAGGAAAAGACACACGAAATGAAAAGGAATTGATTTTTACTGATTGAAATTCAAAAACAACATTTTTATTAATGATGATGATTCTGAAAATAAAAACATGATTGCCCCTAACAACTTGCTCTATGACCTTGGGCAGAGCCACAGAGTTGCATTATAATGATCATATTGAATTAAAAGTCACAGGAAAGGCAGCAGCTTCCCCATTCTTCAACTTTCTCTGGCAAGGCAGCGACGAACCAGACCAGTCTCACTTTCTTCAGCTTCGGATCCATTACCGATGACAGCAATTTGGTTGTGATCGAGCAACCCAGCACTCACGAAGCTCTGGCGGATATCACAAACAGGAATGCTCAGGGAGGAATCATAAATAGGAACCTCCTGCAAGTTTGGTTCCCGCCTTTGAAGCTTAGCTGACCTCTTTTCTCGTTTTTCCTCAGCCATTCTCTTTTTGTCAGCTTGAGTGGGCCGATATCCTAACCCATGCCCATCCTTGTACTCTTGCACACCTATTTGGGTCGTATGACGATCTAATAGGTCTTGCAAAACTGTCTTGAAGGCCTCGCATGCCCCAGTACAATTGACATCAACATAGACTCCTTTCTGAGTGCAACCTCCCTTGATAACTCCGAATTTGCACAGCTCTGCATGAAGAACCTCTAAGGGAGTCTTAACCTTCTCAGCACTTCTTATCACCCGCCCAACAGAGCTTTCAATTGCATTGGCGGCCGACTTTTCAAGGTCTGGCAATGGATTGGTTGTTGTATTCGAGCTATTCTGCTTAAACGAGATCCGATCAGTATCTACCAAGTCTTGCACTGCATGCTTGAAGGCTCTGCACTCCTCCACAGTATGACCAACCCCGTTTTCGTGGAAACTGCAAGTAGCATTAGCGTTGTAACTTCGGGGGAATGGCGGTTGAAGGGCCTTCATTGGCCGAGTGTTGATCAAGTTCTTGGAAGTCAGGTGATTAAACAATTCAGTGTATGTCATCGGTATTGGATCAAAACTGGTTCGTCTCTTGTACTGACAACCCTGAGCCTTGTGACTGTCACCGCCTTGCTGGGATGGCACAGGAGCAGAGAATGGAACAGTTTGTGGTGGAGGGGGAATGAAAGAAGTGACACCAACTGGACCCACGACGGCGACACCTTCAGCAGCTGCCCCACTCTTTAAGCTCTGCAATATGACCATCATCTCATGTATCTGGGCATCCATTGCCTTCAATCGTTCTTCTAGCAAGTGATATATGTCTCTTGGCTGTGAGCTTTCAATCATCTGGCCCTGAGGATAGCTCCCTGGACTGAAGTAGTAACCCCCATACTGAGCGGAGTTTCCCATTTGATAAGCAGCACTTGGAGGATTTACAATAATCTCCGGAGCAAGAGTAGGAGAACTTCTGGGAGGTACAATACTGGGATTAGGGATGTGAATATGTGGCACACCCGCAGCTCCACTAGAGGTAACCACAGCAGGCGGACTTGTCACCACAGGAATGGCTTCAGCAGTGGATGAGGTATAATTCATGGGCATCCCCCAAGGGTATATTTGTGCATTTGGTTGTCTTTGACTGTTTATCCCCGGAGATTGACTAACTTCTGGCCTGGGAAGGGGATGAACAGTTATGATTTCAGCTGATACAGAAGGAGAAACAAAGGTAACGACCCCTTCTGGATTCACGACAGCGGCGACCCAGCAGCGGTCCCACTTCTCAGATTTTGCAGCACATTCATTATCTCGGCCATCTGAGCTTCCATGGCCCCCACCTTAGTTTTCAGAGCTTGGTTCTCCTGAGCCAGCTGCTCAGGATTAAGGATCTCTATCACCACTTCATCTTGACCCAGACTGCCTTCATTGGACACCATCAGTTTCGCTTGCAAACGGGTGAATTAACGATGTGGACGAACCAGCTTGCCTTTTCTGTTTGTTTAAATTTTATTACGTAAGAATTAAGATGAATGTATGAATGGATGTATGAATGTAATGTTTGCTTGGTGCCGGGAACCAGGGTATGCCCTATCTTGTCATAAGCGCCTAAACTCTTTTTTTTGATTTTTTTTTTTTTGATTTTAAGAAGTGAAGAAAACGAGGAATCGAAATAGCAAATCAACCTTCTTCATAACTGGGAGGCGAGAAGCAAGTGAAGCCTTGCTACTTGATTCCATTCTGATGCACCTATGACAAGACGGTACATTATTCAGTGATCCCCGGCAAGCAAACGCAAATGAGATGCAATATGAATGCAAGTAAATGAATGCGACATGATGAGATTATGATGTGAATGATGCGTGTGGAAAAAATAAAGGCGATGCATGTGGACGGAAGTTCAAAAATTGAGGAGCCACGCTACGTGCCGCCTCACGCACTGGTTTATTTAATGAAGGGAAATATATTATTATTATTTTTTTGAAAATGAGGACTGTACGTCATTTCATATGGACCGGTATGAGAAACGCTACAGCGGTAACTCTTTCTTTCTTTTTTTTTGAAAATGAAGTGGGCCATATGTTACTTCGTACGGACCGGCAAAAGAGGAGGCTACAATGGCAACCCTTTCCTCTTTTCTCTTTTTTTTTTTGAAAATTTCTTCTTTTATTCTAGTAAAGGCATGCCTAAACCACAATGCAACATGCAATTCGTATGCCCTCGTGTCCTACCAAGGTGGGAATCCTAAGTTCTAGGGCAACTTCAAAGGTTCCTCCCATGTAGCTCTATTCACTCCCTTACAGGGCCACCAGAGCTACAGTCCCTTTCACAAAACTCCCCACAAATGCAGCAAACTGCTAGGTGTGAGGCATCATGAAAGAGCACAACTCTGGTTGAAACTTTTGCAAGTAGCCAAACGGACAAAGGTCCTGATGGGCTCTCACTACTCGAATCCACTCTCCTAAATTTGCAGACCTGGGTTATGGTCCCACACAGAATATGTAATCATATGGTACAAGTGTAGTGTGTGTCAAGGGCATTTTCCCTAACACTACCCCACCTGCAAATGAAAACCAGACCAGTCCAGAAAATAGCAATCAATATCAAGTTGTCTACCCTAGGGTTTCATTCCTAAGATATCTACAAACAAGGATATTACTTACCTTAAGAAGAGGAGCCAAGAAGAGGGAACATAATAGAATAGGGGGAAAGATGCATAAACTTACCGAAGAAAGGGAGCGAAGAGGAAGGGATCATGGGGATTAGAAGGATGCATGTGCATAAGCAATAAAAGAAGAGGGGTAGAAGAAGACAAATGCCTATGCTTATAATTATCTATAAAAAAGAAAGGCAAACAAGATATTAATCAACTCACAATACATTGAACCACACGTTTTAGTTAGTTAGGCTTGACCCTTGTCTTTTTTTTTAAAAAAAAGGTCCCCAGTGAAGTCGCCAGCTGTTGCACCCCGAAAAATCCCATTTGGACTTCTCAATGTACAACGTGGGAAAGGTTTGGAGCCGCCACCAATATTTTAATTTTCGGACCAAAACATTGAAAAAAGGTCCTTTTGAAAAAGGCGGGTGGTCTTTGAAAAACTAAAGACATAGGTTCGGGGGTCGATTACACGTGAGGAAGGTATTAGCACCTCACATGTCCTTTCTACCGAAAGGGAACCTCTAACTAAAGTATGTGGTTTCAATGTTTGATTTGGAAAATACCTAGGTTTGCCTATTTATTCCTTTGTTGAAAGATGCATTGAAAAGGATTTAACGAAAACCCTATTTATTATGGAAAAAGGTGAAAAAGAGCTTTTTAGAAAAAGGGCTTGATGGGACATGGCCCGCTCCTACGTATCTCCCGGTGCGATGGAGAACTCAAAGCTACGTAGTTCTTCTTTATCATGAAAAGGTTTTTATTTTTTATCTTTTTAGTGAATTTTCGAAATAGGACAAGTATTCAGCGAACGATTAAACTAACAGAGGTTATGGGTAATCACCGCTAAATACTCAAAAAAGAGATTTGTACCTCTAGTCAAACGAACAAAGGTTCTGATGGACTGTTTGATAACAACTCGTTTTTATTATCTTTTTTTTTTAAACTGATTTTTGAAAGAGATTGATTCGCGTGATGATCAAACTAACAAAGGTTATGATGGATCATCGTTTATTATTCTTATGAGAAAAGGACATTGCTACTAATAGCTAAACGAACAAAGGCTCTGATGAGCTACTAGCAACAATGGGTTTGAAAATGACTTTTTGGTTTGTTTTGTGAAAATGGTTGGTTTAGGGTTGCGAAAAGGATTTTTATTTGTTGCGCTTGACGAGAACGAGACTCGCTCCTACGTATCCCAAATGGGAATCAAAGCGACGTAGTTCTAACCCTTTGGTTTTGAAAAGGTTTTCGAAGTAGGACGAGCATTAGCGAATGATTAAACTAACAAAGGTTATGGGTAATCATCGCTAAGTACTCATGTGAAATTGAAGAGCGTTCATAGAGATCAAACTAACAAAGGTTATGGGTGACCTCCACTACTTGCTTATTTTGTTTATTGAGAATGCTTTGAAAATTAATTGGTTTGGAAAAGAGTCTTTAGAAAATAAATAAATCATTTTCAATTGAATTCTATGTCCAAAACCAAATGCAAAAATGAATGAATGAAGTTCAAACATATTCAACTAGTCAAACAATCATGAACATGTTGATCATCAACTAAGATTAAGCATGCCAATATAATCAAGAGATTTAATTGTCAAAGATGCAAGGCAAAGTTCTCAAACAATTGTGCTTGTGTGTGAAGGGGAATTGCTACACAAGTTGGAAGCAATTTCGAGAGGGGCACATATGCCTCTATGCTACACTTGTTGGTAGTCTTATAAGGGCACGTGATTGTGTAAAAGGGGTTTGTGCACAATTAAGTCAAGACATTCAAATGGCATCAAGAACGAAGGAATACAATTGATCATAGGCATAGAGTATTCTAGGTTAGGTGAATGAACATGTGAGCAATGATGCATGATTAGGCAAGCATGTGAATGCATGAGCATACAAAAATGAATGCATAGAACTTTATTTATGAATGGATGGCATACAAGGATGCATAAGAGGATGCAAGAGATATAAGCATATGAGGATGCATGAGAGTGTCATATAAACTAAGTATGAATGAAGATGCATGAATGTGAAAATGTTTTGGGTATTTTTGCAAGTTGATAAGTTGTAAAACTTTAAGTAAGAAGTTAGTGAAAAGTAAAGTAAAAATGCATGAGGTAAATGGTAATTATTTAATGAGATGGTAAAGTAAAAATGCATAAAGTAAAAATGCATGAAGTGAATGGTGATTATTTAATGAGATGGTAAAGTAAAAATGCATGAAGTGAATGGTAATTATTTAATGAGATGGTAAAGTAAAAATGCATGAAGTGAATGGGAAGTGGTAAAATCTTTTTATGTTTTAGTAAAAAGTTAATGAATGGTAAAGTAAAAAGTAAGTGAGTGGTTAAAACCAAAGTAGTAAAATATTTTTATGTTTTGGTAAAAAGTTAATGAATGGTAAAGTAAAAAGTAAGTGGGTGGTTAAAACCAAAGTAGTAAAATATTTTTATGTTTTGGTAAAAAGTTAATGAGTGGTAAAGTAAAAAGGTAAAAAGTAAATAAACACTAAAACCAAGTTGAATCATATAGAGCAATCCTCTCACTTTGAGAAAAGTGCACTAGGCACTAGTGAGAATCAACTTGCCTATCATCAACAATGAGCAACAAGCAAACTAAAATGCAAAGATTAACTAAACACAACAAATAAGTTGAATCACCTAGAGCAATCCTCTCACTTTGAGAAAAGTGCACTAGGCACTAGTGGGAATCAACTTGCCTATCATCAACAATTTACAACAAGCAAACTAAGACACAAAAATGAATGGACACATAAACTAAATTGAGTCATTTCTAGCAATCTTCACCACTTAGGTCAAGGTGCACTAGGCACTAGTGGGAATCATATTGCTAAATCATCAAACAACAAAGGTAACATTTAACACTAAGATGAAATACTAGTAACAAGATTAAACATCACCAAACAAAGAACAACAACAAAATGAACTTGAAAATATTTTTAGATCTATAAGCATGTGAACCAAGGGAAACATAGATCCACATTTTATTTAATAAAGAAAACACCAAAATTAACACAAAGAAACATAGATCTATTTTTTGCAAGGATTTATATGATTAAGCAAAGAAGTGCAACAAAATCACATCAACCCTAATTTTTCATGATATGCGAAATGCTTAAACAACAAATTTGTGTATGAAATCTAGTGCAAAAATATGTAAAGATGCAAGGGAAATTATTCAAGTAGAAGAACAATTCCTTCAAGGCCAAGGACCCATCTCAAACACCCAAAGCTCCCTAAGTCTTTGTCAAAATGTTTGAAATGGATCCTCAAAGCAAACAACAATCAAGAAGGAGTTTGGAGTAGAGGAGAAATTATGCAAGAAAATTAAATATGAGGTGCAAAGCTTCAAGGATTACCTCAAAACTACAATGAAATGAAGAAGGAGATGATAAGCTCAAAAATCACTAGCTCTTAGCAATTTGATGATGCAACCTTGAAGAGAATGGAAGGAAAGATGGTGATCTAACAAGAAATGGAGGATTTGGTGGTTGATTTTTGAAGGGAATATGTGGAAGAGGGGAGGAAGGGGCTACGGCCTTGATGAGGGAAGGAGAGGGAGAGGAGGTGTGCTAGGGTTTTTGTGTAGGAGAGAATGAGCAAAAAGAGAAGAGCCTTTAGGTGTGGGAATGAGGGAGTATTTATAGGATGAAACTAGGTCTAAGGGTAGTTTAGTCTTTGGCTTTGAGAGGTGCACTAGGATTAGACTTTAAATTTGAATGGAGGGTGGAGATGCATCATCACATGGATTAGGGGCAATTAGAAAGCACAAAGTGAGGAGAGAGAGGGCTGAGGGGTGTAGCTTAAGGAGGTGGGTGAAGGATAAGTTTAATTACAAAAATGTATTTTCTCATGAAGCATATTACAAGAGTGCCATTTTAATTCAAATGAAGGGTGAGGATTGCATTTAACACTTGAATGGAAGGCCATGATTTAAACACAATTTGCAATCAATAAAATAAACCAAAAATGGGGAAAAAGGGGCTGGAATTCGCAGCCAAAGGATAATAGAGAGAGAGTAATTGCAAGTTGTCATTGTACTATTTGCCTCCCACTACCTCTCTAATTATCCTTTCTTTTTCTTGATTTTTTTTCTAGATAATTCTTCATTAATCTTACCATTTTGGGCCTCATCCTATGATTCAATGATTGGGCTCTGAATTTTATGATCTCACCAATCCCAAAATTGATTCATTGACCCTACCTCAAAGGAAATGACCATTTTGCCCTTTTGTTCAAAAACCGAATTTCATGCCAAATATACTCCTATGATGCATAAAAAAAATGCACAACTCCACTCACTTGGACTCACATAAATTCCTCAGGAGATGCGTAATGGTTTTTACCGAGAAATTATTTATTTTAGTGAAATGACCAAAATGCCCTTTTGGTCCTAAAAACCCTAATTTTGCTCCAAACTTCATTTTCACTCTAAAAATGATCCTGAGACCTTTTGGATGACTCTAAAACCCTAGAAATGCATGCATGATGAGAAAATACGTCTTTTTTGGCGAAATTACCAAAATACCCCTCGAGCTAGGAAAAAAACCTAGAAACCCCAGAAATACTCTAAAATGCTCTACAATGCTATGCATTGCTTTTCTAACCCTAAATTGCAATATGAAACTTCTAAAATGCAAGCATGATGCCTTTCCTAACCTCTAGGATGAATGCCAAGACTTGATTAATTTATTTTTATTGAAAATTAGGGTTTTGCCCTAAGCCGGACAAAATTGGGGTATGACAAACCCCTACATTAAAAAACACCAACCCACAAAGATTTTCTACACACAAGAACTACGTAGCTTTGAATTCTCCATCGCACCGGGAGATACGTAGGAGCGGGCCATGTCCCGTCAAGCACTTCTTTCTAAAAACCCTTTTTCCTCCTTTCTTGCCAAAAATAAAAATTTCATTAAGTTCTTTAATTCGTTTTCAATAAGAAATAAAGAGGCAAATTAGATATTTTTCAAATCAACACTTAAAACCACACATTTAATTAAAGGTTCCCTCTCAGTAGAGAGGACGTGTGGGGTGCTAACACCTTCCCCGCGCCTAACCGACCCCCGAACCCTATTCTCTAGTTACGCGAGACCAATCGCTTTCCAAAAAGGTTTTTCTAGTATTTTCCTTAATAAATATTGGTGGCGGCTTCATTGTTTTTTAGAAAAGTTGTGAACGAGGAAGGTTCTCCCTCGGGGACTTTTTCGGGCGCAACAGGTATAATAATTAGGAACAAAGCTAGACTAGTTGCTAAAGGTTATAATCAAGAAGAAGGAATAGACTATGATGAAACATATGCTCCTGTAGCTAGATTAGAAGTTATTCGCATGCTACTTGCTTTTGCATCAATCATGGATTTTAAATTGTATCAAATGGATGTTAAGAGCGCTTTCTTAAATGGTTTTATCCAAGAAGAAGTATATGTTGAACAACCACCTGGCTTTGAAAATTTTGAAAAACCAGACCATTTTTTAAACTTAAAAAGGCTCTATATGGTCTGAAGCAAGCTCCTAGAGCTTGGTACGAAAGATTGAGCAAATTCCTACTCAATCATGATTTTCAAAGAGGAAAAGTTGACACTACACTTTTTATAAAAAGGTCAAAAGATGACATCTTACTCGTGCAAATTTATGTGGATGATATCATTTTCGGTGCTACTAATGAATTTCTTTGCAAAGAGTTTTCAAGTATTATGCAGAGTGAGTTTGAAATCTCAATGATGGGAGAACTCAACTTCTTCCTTGGGCTTCAAATAAAACAAACAAACAACGGCATCTTCATATCTCAATCAAAGTACTGCAAAGAACTGCTCAAAAGATTCGAAATGGACAAAGCAAAAGAAATGTCCACACCAATGAGCACCTCATGCTACTTAGACAAAGATGAAGAAGGTAAACCGGTAGAACTAAGCAAATATCGAGGTATAATTGGCTCTCTTCTCTACTTAACTGCTAGTAGACCGGACATCATGTTTAGTGTTTGCATGTGTGCTAGGTATCAAGCAAATCCAAAAGAGTCACATTTAGTAGCTGTCAAAAGAATAATGAGATATCTGGTAGGCACTCAAAATGTTGGTCTGTGGTACCCAAAAGGCGCCACATGTAGCCTTATTGGATATTCAGATTCTGACTTTGCAGGATGTAAGTTGGATAGAAAAAGCACTAGTGGAACATGTCACATACTAGGTAGTGCATTAGTCTCATGGCACAGTAAGAAACAAGTCAGTGTCGCACTGTCAACTGCTGAAGCAGAATATGTTGCAGCAGGGAGTTGTTGTGCACAAATCCTCTGGATGAAGCAACAACTTCTTGACTATGGTATAGATCTAGATCATATCCCTATAAAATGCGACAATACCAGCGCTATCAATCTTACAAAGAACCCCGTCTAACACTCTAGGACCAAGCATATAGAGATAAGACACCATTTTCTTAGAGATCATGTCCAAAAAGGGGATTGTGTAATCGAATTTGTTGAATCCGCAAAACAGCTGGCTGATATTTTTACAAAACCTTTACAAAAAGAAAACTTCTTCTTCATTCGAAGAGAACTTGGAATAATTGATTCCTCTTCATGCTGTTAGATTCGCAATTTTATTACATGTTGCCCTCTTTTATCATGACAAAAAGGGGGAGAAGAATAGAGTTTTAATATTCAGCATGCATTTGCATTCATTCATACCACCTTGCATATAGTCAATAAAACAGGGGGAGCATCATGATAGGGGGAGTATCATTATCTGTTTAAACTAACCTGTAACACCCCTTTCTACCCCATAGTTTACACGTCATTCATCAGAGTACAAAAATCTTTTTCATTTATATTGATTTTAACTAATAGAAAAGAATGTCACATCGTCATTTATAAAACTCATCATTTGCACTCATTAAAGTTTGTGCAATAAAACCACCGTCATAAAAATTAGACTTCACAAAAATTCAACACATCACAGCGGAATAAGAGAATAACTCACTAAGCCTCTCAAACACATCTCGTATACTCCACATAGTCATTAAACAGTTAATTAATTAAACTATCAGACTTCAACCACGCCCCCTAGGTGCTACAGTATCAGAGAGCGACTCGACAGACATCCCAACAGCTATCAAAGAAGGTAGTAGGACCTTCACTCGCGGTTACCTGCAGCGTTGCCACAATAGAGCAACATTCCAAGCAGAAGGGGTGAGAATTTCAATAAAACATAATTAAGCATATAATAGGGTAGTATGAGCAACAGTCACACAACATCATCATTATCATCAACTTCATAGCAGACAATCACACAACGTCATAAACATGTATGTGCATGAAAATGCAACCCACTCCTGGGTATATGCATGATGGTACCATACACGTCGTAAATAAGCCACTATGGGCACACCGTCACTGCCACTATGGGCGCACCGTCACTGCCACTATGGGCGCACCGTCACTGCCACTAGGGCGAATCATAATATGCACATGCTATGAGACACTATGGACACATGTGCAAACACCAAATCACTCACCTGGAGTACTCGTCATCGTCATCATAAAACACACTCATAGAGTGAACTCATCATAATCATCACAATTTATCATAACATCATTCTCAACATCATATTCAAAGTTCGAGTAACAACATCTTTATAGTTTGGGTAACAACACCTTTAAAACTTGAATATCAACACCTTTAAAATTGGGAGAACATCACATTTTAATTGAGGGAAACATCACATTATAATTTAGAAAACCTCACCCTTGTCGTTTTACTCATAAAATTTCATTATTCATCCGGGACGGCCACATAGGCGCCCATACAACAGCAATTAGTTTTATTTTCTTAGAATAACCCTTTTTCCAAAATAATTGAGTCACAACAATTTTTCTCAAAATATAACGAGGTTGGGAAGTTGAATCAATGGCCAAATAAATTTTTCAGAAAAATAATTTATGAGTCCCAAATTAGAATATTCGGAGGGGCGTCTGAATAAGCTTTCCAAAACATCTCGGGACGTCCCAATCGGACTCCCGAGTCAAAAGATATGCTAAAAACAGTTTTCGAAGACATTCGGGACGTCTCTGAAAACAATTCAGGACGTCTCTGAAACAACACAACACACTTGCACTTGGGATCAAATTCATCAAAATAAATCATTAAATCAATATTCACGTCACAGCACACTTGCAATTCATCACAAATAATTTTCCTCTTACAATTCGCACAAGAAAAGTATGTCACAGCATCCGTAGCATTAGTCACACAAGATCGGTCTCTAAGCAAGCTTGGTCATTTTCACCATGCACGTTGATCCAATATCAATCTAATGTTAAGTGATTGTGGATTTCTCCTCACTCAAAAAAATAATTCTACGAATAAAAAGAAGCTTAACAAATAATACCTACTCAGTATGACAACGAACGAAACTACTTTTCAACATGGCAACACTAAAAAATATCTCTTAAATAAAACATTCGCAAACAATTTCCCATCCAAATGGTTTATAATCAACGGATAAGATACAAACAAAAAAGGATTCAACAAAATCGTCAACATCATCAATTTCATCAATGGCACTAAACCCCACAAAACCCACCAAACCCCACTATATACCCAATCATGTTAAACCGAAATGCTCACCCTTACCTCTTAAACGTATGCTCCAAAACGAAGAGATCTTCTACGAAGCACCAAAGTAACCACAGCAACAAAAGCTCCTTCTTCCTCTTCTCTCTTGCGATCTCTCTCTCTCTCTCTTTTCTTCGAATTCTCTCTCCTTCTTTTCTCTCCAAGAGTGCCGCGCCCCTCTATCTATTCTCCTCTCTCTTTTCTTTTTTTTTTCTAAAGTGCACAAGTGAGACATCCAAACCTTAACCCCTAGCTCATATGCGCCTAGGTCAAAATATGGGCCTGGATCACGGGCCTCCATTCACCTGAACCCAATTTAATTATTGGCACCACCTCCTAATAGAATACCACCTCCTGATTAATAAACATAACCCATAATTATTTTAATATTATTATTATTACTTCTCTTACCCAAATCCTAATTAATTAAATAAATAAATACAAAATAAATATTTAATCACTTTGGGGTAATGTTTTGTCATCATCAAAAAGGGGGAGAATGTGGATACCTTGTATTGCAGGTAAACTAATATTGCAGGATAAGTTTTGATGATGAAAAAGACAAAGGCAAAGTTGATGGCCAGAGTAAATAAAAGTGACTAAACATCAAAGTCACAATCCAAGACAAACAAGCTCAAGAATTGAAGATTCAAGTTTAAGGGTAGTTCTTAAATATAAGGGTAGTCCTTAGGGTTTGGGTGTGTCTTAGGAAAAAGTGTAAGCTCTTTCGAAGGTCAGCTCGTATCTCAAAGTCTCACACACTCACAAGTTTTTCAAAGATGCATGCATACTCACGTAAACTTACCTATCATCTTTAAAACATAAAAATCGATTTTATCTTGCATATACATTCATCAAAATCGATTTTCAGGCCAATCAGAAAAGGAAGAATTGATTTTCACTTCATGTATTTTCAGAGCATAAATCGATTTCTGAGCCAAACCTTTTTAAAGGAAGAATCGATTCCCACTCTTTTGCACTTAACTGAGAATCGATTCCTACATGTCTCGGGCAAGCTGAGAATCGATTCATACAAGTTTTCACTAAATACAGAATCGATTCCTAGCCCTCCATGGTTCTCAAGAATCGATTGTCCCTATTTTTCAAACAAGTCAAAATCGATTCCTCACTTAAATGAATCGATTCCTAGATCCAATGCTTTCAACAAAGAATCGATTCCTACATTATTTTCAACGTAAACTTGATTTTCTCATAGCCTATAAATAGGCACTGCATTACGTTCATTTTCACAACAACCCATTTCACGAATCAGAGAACTTTTGAGAAAAACTCTTCACGCTTTTACTTTTGCTCGTCACGCACCGTTGGTCCGTCTGAGCTGATCTTTTGCTAAGAGTTAGTTGGGGTTGCATTCTTCAAGTTGTAATATCTGCCTTCATTAGAGGTATTTCTGTCTTTACAATTGTTTATTATTTAATTGTTTGTGATTTGTGCTAGGGAGTGGGGTATCTCTCTAGGGTAGCTGTTTGTACTAGGAAGTGGGGTATCTTTCTGGGGCAGCTGATTGTAACAGGGGTGGGGTATCTCTTGTTATTTTAGATTTTAGGGCTCTCCATAGGTGGGGTATCCTAGGAGGAGAGTGCCTGAGTCTGTAAAGGTCTTCCAAGGCACCTGTAAGCCTTGTTGTTTTGGTTAGTGGAAAATCTCACAAGGGTGTGAGGACTGGACGTAGGTCACTAGGAGGTGACCGAACCAGGATAAATCTCTACGTGCTTTACTGCTTTCCTGCTTTACTGTTATACCGCTTTACTGCTTTATTTTCTAATTCATTCGCTTCCACTTATAACCTGCGCGAAAAATTGATCTAAGTCATTGAAAAGGAGAAAAACGTTTTCGAAAGATCTGAAAAGTTTTTAATCTCAATTCACCCCCCCTCTTGAGACTGAAGCCACTTGGTACCAGATAGTAGATTATCAATAAGAAATATTTATTCTAAATATTAATCAGTAGTTCAAATAGTCATTAATTGTTATTGTTTTTTAGATAGTGGGTGTAGCGACCGAAAAATCCGGGAGAGGATTCCTCGAAGGATCAAAAATGAAGCTGCCACCAAAATTTAGTTTAAGGGCAAACATTGGAAAATCCCTTTTGGAATGGATAAGGGTCCTTGAGACCAGATTTGGGTTCGGGAATTGGTTATGCGTGGGGAAGGTATTAGCACCCCACGACATCCTTCCTAAGGAAGGTTACCTGCTAATTAGTTGTAGAAGCGGAAGTTAATTTTGAAAACATTTATTTTTACCCTTTTGTTGTGAATTAAAAAAAGAAGAAAATTGATGTTTTATTTGAGTTTATGATTATTTAAGAAAAGACTGAAAAAGGTTTTTTATTAGTGCAATTGACAGAGGTCGACCGCCCTTCTGCTCCTACGTATCTCTTGGTAGAGAATCAAATCACACGTAGTTCTTGGTAGAAAACTTTGTTTGTTGGTGTATTTTATTTAGGGACTTTAGGACTCCTGAGTGATCAGTTCATTTGTCCTAAAATGATGACTAACCCGACTGTACAGTCGGCTTAGTCCCCTACTTTGTGAAAATGGAGTTTTTTGGAGTTTGGAAAATGATTTGAAGTGTGTTGGTTTGATTTTATTGGAATAGGGATTTTAGGATTCCTGAGCCGTACGGCTCATTCATCCTAGAACGCTGACTAACCCGTCTGTACAGTCGGCTTAATCCCCTATTTTAAGAATTTGATTGGTGGAAAGAAGTATGCTTATGTTTATTTTGATTTAGAAGTTTGTTTGTTTTAAATAGGGATTTTAGGCCATGATCCGTAACGGTTCATTAGTGACCTAAAAAGCAGACTAACCCGACTGTACAGTTGACTTAGTCCCCTATTTATATTTTTTGAAAATGAAATATTCATCTATTTATTTTTATAGGTTTTTTGTAAAAGAAATTAAATAAAAAAACGAAAAGAGAGGCTGCAATAGTAAAATGGGGTGCAGTTTGCGGGAAGGGAGTTGTATTATTAAAACTGGGTGAGAAAAGTAGCAGCCCAGTGTTAGTTTGCTGGTCCACGAGTTCATGGGCTTTTCAGGGGGGAGCATGTTATTGAAAGATGGGGTGCAAGAGAGAACCGAAGCTGTTTTAAAAAATTAAAATCAAAATTAAACTTAAAAATGGGAGAGGGTATAAAAGGCAGCTAAATTTTTCAGAAAACCTAATTTCAACGCCTCCTCTCCATTAGCTGCGCCACAGCCAAACCTTTTGCGGAGAGAGAGAGCGATTTGCAGCGAGAGAGCGAGATTTGCGGCGAGAGAGAGAGATTTGCGGAGAGAAAAGAGAAGGAAATGCGAGGAAGTGAGAAGAAACAAAGGGAAGAGGAGGAGACGCGCTGACCGGCCGTCGAATGGCCGGTGCTCTACGGCGGCACGACGCCAGCGAGGGAAGATAGTCGCCCTACGACGGTGTTTTCAAAAGTTTCGATGGCGACGGAAGAGAATAAACTGACGACGCGAAGATAGGGGCTGGCCAGAGGGGACGAGCACGCAAGGCACCACGACGTTGCCGGCGACGGGTTCACGATGGCGTGGGGATTTCGCACCGGAGTTGCAGGGATGATGCGAAGAAGATGGTCACGGTTCCAGGGATGTTGTTGACGGAGAAGACAAACACCGGCAACAGGGAGAACGACGCGACGGCGTTCGTGGAGGACGACCACCGTCTACGGTGGTCAGTGCTAATAGTACGGTACGGTTCCGTTTTTCTTTTTTTTCTCCTAATTCTGATTTTGATCTATATTTTTCTTTTTCTTTATCTAATTTTTCCTAAAACCATTTTTGTTTTTTTTAAAAATTTGATTTCGAATAAACCTAATTTGTATACAACTAATTTGCCTACGACTAATTTCTGAGATTACTTCCTATGTTCGTTTTTTAACACAAGCAGAATACCTTGTTCCTAATTCGAAAAAATCCAATCTATTTACAAACCTAGAGATTTTTTTATTTAAACCCTAGCCTATTTACAGTATAGTTTTCAGCAGATTCTACATTTCTACAGAACGAACATACGCTGAAATATATGTGATTATCGGTTCATACCGCTTTGATCTTATTATTATTAGGTTTAGTTTCAAATTGCAACTACTATCTATTATGAACTAAAACATGATTAGAACCTAAATAACAAAAAAAATCGAAAAAAAATGGGCACCTACCTCTTTCTCCAGCCTTTGAACCACTCCTTTTGTTTGCTTGCTGCTGCTCCTACTGTTGATTACTATTGCTGCTTCTGTTCTGTGTGACTGTTTCTGGATTTTTAGGGTTTTGCGATTAGGGTTTCAGTGTGAAAACCCTAATCTTTTGGTTCTGAAACTGTGTATTCCTGTCTGTGTATTTTTCCGTCCCCATTCTGTGTGTATCAGGCTTGCTTATATAGGCACCAATTTAGGGTTTTTCTGATCCTTCTCCATATTTGTTTCCTTTTTCAGGTATTGGGCTTGGATTGGAGAAAACTTGCTCACCAAGTTGCTGGTTGGGGAGGTGAAGCCTTGGTGCAGCTGCTGTGTTTGGGCTGATAGGTTCTTATTTTATTTTTGTATTTTTGTGATTTTCGTTTTTTCTGAATTTTTGCATCTTTGGTTATTATTTTGTATTTTTTTTGGACTTTTTGTACAATTTGGCATTTTTAAGATTTTTTGGATTATTGTAAATTAATTTTTATTAATTCTGATTTTTATTATATTTTGGGATGTTTGTAAACTGCAATTTGGACAGATTTATTTCATTTTGGTCAAAATGGAAGAGAATGATTAAATTGGGCCAAGCCCAATCAAAACTAAACATAGGCCCAATTTAGACAAAGGATTAAAATAATGCCCAATTAGGCAAATGACTAAAACATTAGACATAAGCCCATTTAAAAAACTGGTTCAAAACGCTAAGCGTAAGCCCAATTAGGCAAGCTAACAAAATCAGGCCCAAAAGGTTGGGCATAGGCCCAATTGGACAAACCGGTCCAAATTAGAAGCAAAACAGCGTTTGAAAAGCCGTGGGCTTGTGACATGGGGTTAAAGCGATTATTATAAAAGACCGGGCAAAATTAGGGTATAACAGTAGGTTTATAGTAGTCTTTCAAAAATTTAATTATCAATGACAAATATTAATCCTTTGTCTTTTTATATATTTGTGTAGTTATCCCGTGTGTTTTTATATATCGGTGCAGTTATCTCATAGTTTCAATTGATTATTTGAGTTGATTAGTAGATTATTGCAGTTATCCCGTATTTTTATATTAGATTATTTGAGTTGATTATAATCTACTAGAATCTACTAATCATGGGCAATCATGGGAAGCCAAAATAGCGTTCCATGAGGATTTTTGGCTTCCCATGACTGCCCAAAATAGCGTTCCATGAGGATTTTTAGCTTGAAAAGTCCAGACTTAACTGGCACTCTCATGGGGACCGTAACACAAAATTTTTCCATCAGATGGTCAAGATTAGAAATATTACCAAGCACATTACTGTCCTCAAGCACGGTGATGTTATTCTTACCTCTTCTAATGATATTGAATCTCATGTTGTGAATTATTTCGAGAATATTTTCGCCTCTAATAATCAGTGTCTAGATAATGGTATGGTGGAGGATATTATTCCTAATCTTGTTTCGGGTGATGAGAACCCTATGCTAACCAAAATTCCTAATATGGAAGAGATCAAGCACGCCACCTTTTCCATGAATCCCAACGGTGCCCCTGGCCCAGATGGTTTTGGTGCTTTCTTTTTTCAGCATTTCTGGGACATCATTGTAGAGGACATGGTGAGAGCGGTTCAGCAATTTTTCAAGCATGGGTGGCTGCTCCCTAATTTCAACTCTAATTTGGTGGTGCTTATCCCTAAAATCAATGGAGCTGACAGTATTGAGAAGTTTCGGCCTATAGCCCTTGCTAACTTTAAATTCAAGATTATCACAAAGGTTTTTGCTGATTGTCTTTCCAAAATTGCTCCCCGTATTGTTTCCTCTCAGCAACGTGGCTTCATTCAAGGTAGGAACATATCTGATTGCATTTGCTTAACTTCTGAAGCCATTAATATGCTGCATAATCGGTCTTTTGGTGGTAATATGCCCTTAAAAGTTGATGTCACGAAAGCTTTTGATACATTGGATTGGAATTTCCTTCTTAGAGTTCTCAGGGCTTTTGGTTTTAATCACAAATTCTGCGATTGGGTTAATGTCCTTTTGCACTCTGCAAAGCTCTCGATTTTAGTTAATGGTAAGCCTTCTGGGTTCTTTAGCTGCAAGCGTGGTGTGCGTCAAGGGGACCCCCTCTCCCCCCTTCTTTTTTGCTTGGCTGAGGAGGTTTTGAGCAGAGGCGTCTCTAAGCTGGTGCAGGAGGGGGACCTTCAGTTAATTAATGGTCCAAGAGGCACTCAGGTTCCCTCTCACACCCTCTATGCTGATGATATCATGATTTTTTGCAAAGCTTCCCAGAGGAATCTTCATAATCTTCTCAATTTCTTTACTAAGTATGGTGAAGCTTCAGGCCAGATTATAAACTCTAACAAATCTACTGTTCATATGGGCGCTGTTCCAATTACTCGGCAACGTCGCATTACGCAATTTCTGGGCTTCTCTATTGGCCAGTTACCTTTCACTTACTTGGGAATTCCTATTTTCAAAGGCAAACCTAAGGCCGTTTATTTAATGCCTATTGCTGATAAGATTAAAGCCAAGTTGTCAGCTTGGAAAGCTTCGCTTCTCTCTATTACCGGAAGAGCTCAGCTTGTCAAGTCGGTTGTGCAAAGCATGTTAGTTTACAGCTTTATGATTTACAAGTGGCCTACCTCTCTGTTGAACAAGGTGGACTCTTGGATTAGGAACTTCATTTGGTCTGGGGACGTCAATCAGCGGAAAGTAGTTACGGTGGCGTGGCATAAGGTTTGTAGGCCATCTTCTGAGGGGGGTCTGGGGATTAGGTCCCTGAAAGATACTAATAAGGCAGCCTGCCTCAAGCTTAGCTGGGAGCTCAGCACTTCCCAGCATAGTTGGGCTGTCCTATTAAGGTCTAGAGTTTTCAGGAATAATATTCCGATATCTTATCATATTAGCTCTTCTCTGTGGGGTAATTTGCGTAATCATCTGGCTGCAATTCAAGACAACTGCATTTGGCAAATTGGTAAAGGTGACTGTGTCAACTTTTTGCTTGATCCCTGGGTGTCGGTTCCTCTGGTTACTCTTCTCAATGTCCCTGAGCATCTTCAGCATTCTCTCAAGGCCCGAGTCTGCGACTTCATTCAGAATGGTCATTGGTGCATTCCAGCATCTCTAGCCAATAGCTTTCCTCAATTGACTTTGCTCCTGAAGAAAAAAGTCCTGCCCTCCTTTGAATCACAGGATCAGTTGATCTGGAAGAACTCTACTAATGGTATGCTTACCTTTAAAACTGCTTATCTCTTCCATAGACCTATTAGGCAACCTCTTAGGTGGTGCAAAAATATTTGGAGGAATGTTATTCCTCCTTCCAAGTCTTTTCTTCTGTGGCGCATCCTCCATAACCGTACACCAACTGATGAGCAGCTCAGAAATCGTGGTTGTGGCACTGTTTCCATGTGTAGTCTTTGTGAAGCAGACTCAGAATCATCCTTACATTTGTTCTGTGAATGCTCGTTCGCTAAGCAGCTTTGGTCTTGGCTTAGTGATAAGCTCTCTTTAACTATTGATATTTCCTCCCCTGAGACGATTATTGAAGTTTGTTTGCGCCCTTGGTCTAACCAAGTGCAGGATGTAGTGACTGCGGCTGTTATTAATGTTTTTTGGGCAATTTGGCACTCTCGGAATAAGATTCGGTTTGACAACAAGAAGATTTTGCCCACCTACTTGAAAAACTTGATCACGGCTAATGTGAACCTTTCTGGTACTCTTAGCAAGGGATCCACCTCAGCCTCCATCCAGGACTTTTCGATTCTTAAGGCTTTTTCGGTTGGCTGTAAGCCCCGCAAGGCTCCTACAACTACCGAGGTTCTGTGGAAGCCCCCTCCTTGCTTTTGGGTTAAGTGTAACACAGACGGCGCTGCTAGGGGCTCTCCTGGTTTAGCTGCGTGTGGGGGCATCTTTCGCGATAGTAACGCTAGCTCTCTTGGTTGTTTTATGCTCCCCCTTGGTACAAATTATGCTCTTCATGCTGAATGGGTGTCATTGTGGCAATTGAGGTGGCTTTCAAAAAAGGTTGGCATCGTTTATGGATCGAAAGTGATTCTCAGCTTGCTGTTATGGCCTTCTCTTCTCCCTCTATTGTGCCCTGGAATCTTAGTACTCATCGGTGGCTTAATTGCATGGTTCTTCTCAAATCCATGGTCTTCATTTGCACTCATATATATAGGGAAGGGAATCATTGTGCTGATAAGCTTGCGCCCCATGGGATTACCCTGCCTGGATTTCAGTGGTGGAGCTCCATTCCCTCTTTTATCAGAGCTGAGTTTCACCGTAATAGGGTCGGTCTTCCTTATTTTCGTTTTAAGCATTAGCTTTGTTCGCAAGGGTTTTGGTTTATGTCCCCCCTTGCTTTTTGTAACTTTTTATTTATTTATTAATGGAATAGGGGGGAGTACTCTTTCCTTCTAGTTGCTTGTATCCCTAAGGAGGGTTTTGCTTCAGAAGGTTTTAACGAGGCTCCTTTCCTTTTGTTTAAAAAAAAAGTAGATTAGAGTAGATTATTGCAGTTATCACGTGTTTTTTTAGATAGTAGTTTTATAGTAGTTTTCCAAAATTATAATTATCAATGGTAAATATTAATTATAAATTGTCAAAAAAAAGTTATAAATATCAATGGTAAATATTAATCGCGTGTTTTTTTATATATCACTGCAGTTATCCCGTGTTTTTTATTTATCAGTGCAGTTATCTCGTAGTTTCAATTGATTATTTTAGTTGATAAGTAGATTATAGTAGATAATAAAAGTTAGATATTAGATTATCAATAAGAGATATTTGTTTTAAATATTAATTACTAATTTAAATAGTCATTAAGTCTTCTTGTTTTTTAGTTATTAGGTTTATAGTAGTAGTCTTCAAAAATTTTAATTAAAGTAGTGTTTGTATAAATTTAGAAATTTAGTTAAAAGAATTAAAGTGAAGTGATAAGAGAAAGAGAATAATTATTTATAGGAAAAGTAAAGTAAAAAGAAGAAAAAAAAGGAAGAAAGAGAGTGTAAAAAAAAGTGAAAATGAGGAAAGAGAGTGTAAGAGGAAAGAGAAAAAAGGAAGAAAGAGAGTGTAAGAGAAAAGTGAAAAGTAAGAAAGAGAGTGTAAGAATAAAGAGAAAAAAAGAAGAAATAGAGTGTAATGACATTTTTATCCTCAAAAATTTGAGGTGCCTTTTAGATAGAATGAGGGTATTGGTAAAATCATATGTGGTGAATTTGTATCAATCTATGTGGTGAATTTGTATAAATCTATAGTAGATAAATAAATAAATTACCGGCGGATTTTTAAATATTACCGGGGGATTTTTTAAAATTCGTTTATTTAAATATTAACGGTTACCGGCGGATTTTGTGTAGGTTCCGGCGGATTCTCGGAAATTACCGGCAGTTTTTTAAATGGTTTTCCGGTGGAATTTGGGATGATTTCCGGCATATTTTCCGCCGGTAACCGTTACGTTCGAACGATTTTCCGGCGGAAAAAATCCGCCGGTAAGTCAGCATTTCCAGCGGATTTTGGCCTTTTCTGGCGGATTTTTTCCGCTGGTAATCCGCGAATTTCTTGTAGTGGCTTGAGAGCATTGTAGAATTGAGTTCATCATGTTCTCCTTGGTTCTTGGAATGGAACCTTGAGCACCTACTTTTGAGACTTGGAGAAGCTCAAAGTGGCATGTGCTCTTCATCTTCTTCCCAAGGAAGAAGTGGCGGACATCATTCTCCACTTCATCTCTATTCTTTCCACATTTGATTCTTTCTTCACTTTTGTGTTTTTCAAGTAACTGTCATCATCTAATCTTGAAATTGTGTTCTTGTTCATCATCATGACTTAGAGATTCATATAATTTTGTAATTTTCTAGATCCAAAATTTAGTGATGCATGTGTGGATTCACATCAAGTGGTATTCAAAGCTACCCGAATTTTACAAATTTTGAGTCTCAATTCAGTTTTGGTGCCAAGATTCAATCAAAATTTGGCACAATTGTTTTTCTCACACATATTTAATTTTTGAGCCATTTTTGTTTTTGAGTGATTTGAATTTATTATTTAAATTCTTGATGAATTCCTTGTTAAAAGTGTTAGATCTGAATATTTGAAGTTTAAATTCAGTTAGATCTTGAAATTTAAGTCACAATTGACCAAAATTTTGAGATCTTGATCTAACAAACTTTGTGGAGGGAAAATTTGTCAAAACAAGTGAGTACTGAAAACAATTACAAGGAAATATAAAACCCAAGAGTTTGGGATGTCTAGGAATTTCCTAAAGTAACCTTGGTCACCTTTAGTGTGTCGTTGTCAATTATCAAGGTGGACACACTAAAGTATATTCCCTTTGAGTGTTGAAAATCAAGATTCAATTAAGTCTTGATATTTGTGACTTCCATCCAGACTGTTATGAGTAGACTTGCCATGCATGTGGACTCACATCACCTTATGTTTTAAAAACATTCTTCTGTTACCCTCATTATTGTTTTCTGTTAGACTTCGTTTTTAAAATGTACATGTGACTATTTACTTGATGTGGACATTCAATAGCTAATGTGTATGTCCTTGTCATCAGCTGAGTCATTAATTTTATTTAAATAAAAAAAAACCAAAATTACGGTTCTTGCAGATCTGAAATTCTTAGAACCACAACCCCCATTCACTATCCAACATTCACAATTCAATGCTAAGCACTAATGCTCTTCCTACGAGGACAATGGAAGAGAAATAGGTAGACAAATTGTTAACAAATCCTGGATAAGTTATTTTCATTCAAGAAAATGAAGGCTTGATTCAAGGTTCTGTATCCGAGTTTGGTGTTTGTTGCACCCGAAAAATCTGGAGGATTCCTCGCGTTCAATGAAGTCGCCACAAATAGTTAATTATAAGGGAAAACATTGAAAAATCCATTTCAAAACAAATTGGTCTTGAAAACCAGATTTTGAGTTCGGGAGTCAATTATGTGTGGGGATGGTATTAGCACCCCATGACATCTTTTCGAAAAAGGGTACCTCCGATTAGTTGTGCAAGAATATATTAACTTTGAAAATATTTATTTCCTTTTTATTATGAAAAATGAAATGAAAAAGTCTTAATAAAATTTATTTATTTTTGCGCTTGACGGGAGTGTGCCCCCGCTCCTACGTATCTCCTGGTGCGATGGAGAATTCAAAGGTTACATAGTTCTTGGGTATAAAAAGTTTGTGTGTTGGTGTTTTTTAATCACTACAAAAAACGGATCAAATAGCGGGGTTTTTTTTGCGGAGGTTGTTAAAACCCCCTCAGTTTAACGGTGAAAAAGGGAATTTTCGCAACTTTAGTTAAATTTTTTGTTTCAATTTGAGGAGGTTTAAAACCCCCGTTAATTGTCCCACTGAAACCCAAAAAAGCCCTTTCCCTCTTTTCACTTTCATTTTCCCTCCTCAGATTTCACCCCCAAAAATTGAAGTACGGTTGCGAAAACCCTCTCAGAAACTCTCTCACGCTTTTCCTCTTCAGATTTTCCCTCTCACGCTTCCCTCTTCAGATTTTCCCTCTTCAGAAACCCTCTTCAGATCATCACGCAAACCCTTTCAGAAACCTCAACTCTCTCACGCTTTAGCAACTCCCGCGACTTCAGCAACTCTCTCACCCTTCAGAAACTTGCGAAAATCACTGAAATCGCTGAAGCCCTTTCAGAAACAACCCTCTCGTGAAATGCTTCCCTCTCGCTGAAATCGCTGAAGCAAAGCACCGAAACTTCAACTTGCGAAACCCATTCTGGCTGAAATCGCTGAAACCCATCAACTCGCGAAACCCATTCTCGCTGAAATCGCTGAAACAAATCTTGGCCTATTCTGGTGTGGAATGGGTGTGAAATCGCTGAAACTCGCGAAACCCATTCTTGCTATTTTGAGGTAAATGTCTTGGCTTCTTTTTTTGTTTTGATTTTGTGATATAAATACAACATTAGTGAGATTTTTGCACATTGATTTTGTTATTTTGGGATTATGAGATTTTAGTTAATTGATTATGTGATTTTGTGGTGTTTGATTATTTGTTTGTATAAATCTGCCTTGTTTCGTTGTTTGTTGTGTTAGTTACTTAGTTGCACTCAAAAAGAAGATGGATGGTGCAATGAGCTCACTCTTTGAGTTTTGATTAAATAACGTGTTGCTAGGTTTTTATTATGTTGTTAAATAACAATGGTTGATATTTTTATTGAAAAATAACTTTTCTTTTTCTTCCTAAAAGTGTTGTTACTTTACTTTTTCTTCTTCCAAGGATTTTTTCAGTAAGTGCTCATGGTTAGTGTTTCAAATAACAAACCAAGTTGAAATTGATGAGTATTTGAAATGCCTTATCCCGAAACTTGTCCTATATTTTCTTTGAGGTCTTTGCTGCATAATTTATTGGAGCTTTTCTTAAGGTTATCTTGTGATTATTTCAAGAACGTATTTATAGAAGAATGAACAAAACAGATAAGGAATGGAGATCACTTGGAAGGCTCTGATTTTGGTTATTGCGATATAAATCAGGTGTGAGCACTTTTTCTCTTATCATGTTTTAATTTGATCCTCTATTTTAATAATGTGGTACTGTTACTCTTTCCATATAGTTTGGATACTTAGTTCTTTTGTCCCAACATTTGGAGATTGTGTCCTAAGAATATTTTGTCTGTGTTTCCAAGAGTTTATAGATTTCTTGGTTCAAGACTTGGTCCATACAGAATGTGTTGTTAAAGTTAGTAATTTCGATCCCCAAGTTAACTAGTCATCTTAGCAAGCTTCACATTTGTGCCATATCATCTCCTATACCATATTTTACTGTTACCAATAAGTAAGAATACTGAGGATTTTGCAGAAATGAAAGTGGTTTAGGATAGACAAGCCTTTTTCATCACTAATGGACTTACTTGTCTATAGTCACTTTTACCAACTTAGAAACTATAACTCACACTCCCTTGGACAAGTGCAGAAACAAGTCACTGACAAAGAGGTTGTTGAGGAGATAATTGAACACGAGATCTGATAGAAAGAACATGGTGTGTTGACAGGGATGAGTGGGCTTAATCTGGATGCTTAAGCTGTAACTCAAGAATGGGGTAAGCGTTTGGCATACATGCTAACGCTGTAGAATGCCTTTAATATGGCAGCCACTACCTTATGGCTCTTGGAAGTGGAATGTGGATGTAGCTGGTATCTGAGGAGAATTGCGAGATCGTTCAAGTTGTGTTTTGGAATGGAGCCACTATTCAAATTCTAACTTTACTCAGGCTGTGACTTGTCTTAAGGGTAATTTTGGAATGGGATAGTCAGCTGTTGGAAGCAGGGCCATATGATTATAGGATTATAGCATTAAATCTGATGGTGAAAAGCATAACAGCTTGCAGAATTCTTGATCAAAATTAAGGACAAGGAGAAAACAATAAGCCATTTGGATGCCAAAGAGTGTGGTGGACAGTCCCTACTGAGAAATCAAGGAGTGTGTGTGGGAGTAACATTTCAGATGCTTCGGGTAAGGGGATTGGCGCCGTACTAATGCAAGAAGGACGTTCAGCAGCATACATGAGCTAAACATTGTCGGATAGAGCCTAGAGAAAATCTGTTTATGAACGAGAACTTCTGGCCATCGTCATTGCAATACAAAAATGGAGGCCTTATCTTCTCGGTCGGCATTTTAAGGTACTAGTAGTGAGGTACGTATATAGCACTCATCTATATATATATATATATATATATATATATATATATATATATATGTAAAGGAGACCCCAATGGAGCCTCCACAATGAATCTCAAGTTTTTTATTTCAATTTAAAAATTTAATTTTTTTTCTTCTCTTATTTATTACTCTTAATTCATTAGTTGATGTCTTGATTTAGTTGCCTTTTGATCTCCTAAATACAAGTTAATTTAATAAATGATTTAAAACTTTTTATTTACCCTTACAAATTATTAATTTTATCATTAAAATAAATAATATTTTATACAGTAAAACAATTTATATTAGTTTTTTTAAATATAAATATCAAACATATTGAATATTCTATCAAAAATTAAATTGCTTGATGATATTGGATTATTTTCATTTCTTTTTTTTCTTGAAAAAAATACTTAAAATATGACTAAATCTACATCAATATAAAAGTTTTGTTATTTCAAGTATCAAAATACTAAAAATATGACTATCATTATTTATAATTTCCACAAAAGGATAAACTTTAGTTTTAATGCTTCTCATTATCTTTATTTATATCAAATTATAATTTTTATATAAACAAGACTTCCATTTTATTCTTTAATGTACAATTAAATAATAAATTCAACTTTTTGTTTTTAATATTAATTTTTATTCATTATAAATTCATCACACTTATGAAATGAAACTTTTATTTTCTGTTTTATTTTCATTGTTAAAAACGTCTCTGTCTATATAGATATAGATGGATAGATAGATAGAAATCTCAATGTATTTTTTGAAATAATTTTTTTATTTTCAAAAAATTTATTTTATTATTTGAATTTGTCAAAACCTAACTTAGTTGAATAAATATATTTACCAATTATAATAGTGTAGATGAATTAAAAATATTACAATGCATATGTATTTCCCTTTTTAGTCAAAATTAATATAAGTTGTTATTTAAATAAAAAATAATTAGTTGACCATTCAAATTTTTTTTTATGTTACAATTATGCATTGAAATGGAGGGGTTTCACATTCATATGAATTACTTCATTAATTGACAAAAAACTCATGAGTTAATAGAATATGAGTGGAAGAGGTAGAGTTTTATTCATTTGTAGGAAAAAATAACTATTTAAAGGAGATACTTTTGGATTGTGAGTGGAGAGGCTTAGACAAAAAAATTCATGATGAAAAACAAGGAGTAGAAGAAAGGAGTTAGTTTGGCAAGAAGAGGTAGAATGCACCACAAGGGTAAATGATTTCATGTTCTTGGCAAATTTGAAGTCAACAAAGAGGCAAATAGAAAATTTCGGATCAGTTATTGAATCACGCAATAGAAAATTTGAAGTAAATGATTTCATGTTCTAGGCATTGAGAAATCATATATATAGTTTTTAATATTGTTCTTAGAAATGCGTTTAATTTTAATAGTTTTGGTGGAATTGTACGATGTGCTAGGTCTAAATGATTTACTTATGTTTCTTGAATGTTCATCAATTTCAGTTCAAGACAAAAAGAAGACCTTTTTATAGATAGTGCTTTTGTTTATCTTTACACCAAATACATAAATCAAACACGACGTATATAACTTTTGGTGTCTTTTTTATAAAGGAGGCTACCTTACGTGCCACTTCTAATAAGCTACCCCTCTATATCACAAAAGGAAAAAACCAAGAAAAATATCATTTTCTTCGGCTACTATATATCATAATACTTTTTAATTTTTTGATTTTACATTTCTATTAAATATCTACTTTCTTCTTCTATTAATTAGGCTATAAGGGAGATGTTCCTCATTTGTTTTAATTATATTTAAATTAAATATCGACTTTCTAATATTATTACTTAATCTCCTTACAATTTCGTGAAATCCAGTTTTTGTTTACTTTTTCTTTTTTCTTTTGTGTCAAATTTTGCTTATTTTACTAAATTCATGAGATTAAGTTTTTTCTTTTTTTTGTTTTATCAAATTTTCTACATAGATAAATATCGATATATCATTTATAACTATAAATTTCCTTAACAAAGACATTGTATTATTATTATAATTGGTTAAATCTAAATTAATTTAATAAACATATTTAATATTTAGTAATTCTAATAGTTTAGATAGATTTAGAAGAATACAATACATATGGATTTGTTTTTGATAACATTTAATATAAATATAAAGAAATTTAACGAAAGACTACTCCTTTGTAAATATGTGGACTTAAATTTCAAATTTTCTGATTTATTAATGTATTGAGAAATTTACAAAGATGTCATGTGATATTTGCAAGAGTCAAAATAAATATGAAAAATTGAAACGACATTGATTCCCCAACCTACATATATATAATTAAATATGAAATAGTCAATATATATTAGATATTCAATTATATTTATAGAATAATGTAGTTATTTAACTGTTTTTGTGAAATTATATTACTATTATAATATATTAAAATTTAAATTAGTTGAATAAATATATTTACCAACTATAATAGTTTAGTTGATTTCAAAATATTACACACATATCATTCCATATTTAATCAAAATAATACATTTTTGAAATACTAAATAATTAGTTGACCTTTACAATTCTTTTTTATGTAACAATTATGCATTGAAAGGGAGGGGTTCCACTTTCATATGAGTTATTGCTTTAATTGACAATAAACTCATGATATTTAGTAGAACATGAGCGGAAGATGTAGAGTTTTAGTCAATTATAGCAAGTAATGATTATTTAAAGGAGATAATTTTGGATGTGAGGGGGAGATGTTTTGAAAAAAAAATATTATACTGAAAAAAAGAAGTAGAAGAAGAGAGTGAGATTCACGAAGGGTAAAGGGTTTCGTGTTTTTGATAGCTTTGAAGTTGACAAAGAGACGGCAAGATAAATTTGGATCAGTTAGTTCTTTGTAAAGTTATAGGTATTGAGAAATCATGAATATTTTAGTATTGTTCTTTAGAAAAAGGTTTAATTTTAATACTTTATGTGAAATTGTATGATGTACTAGATTTAAATGATTTACTTATGTTACCTCAACTGAAAAAATTAATTCATGTATTTCCTCTCTTAGTTTATAGTTTTTATAAACACAACTAATCATGCACTTTTTACCATTGTTCTACATTTTACATCGTTAACAATTTTCACCTTATCACTTATGGGTTAGGTACCTACAACCACAACAATTATTGAAGTTAGTAGATCATTTTATTTCAAATCAATTTCATTAGCTATTAAATTTACACATTACTTTGACGTTATGTTTAGTTTTCTCAACAAACTATGCAGCAGTACCACAGAAGGATGCCATGAAATTTTTTAAGAGTCTGGAACACTTTGAATATACATCGAAGTAAAGAATTATCAACCTAAATATGGTGTTATTTGATGAAAACGTATCTATATGTATATTGGTTATAAAATTCTTATTAATCTAAGTACCATTAAGCTTCTTGATTATTTAGAATATTTTCGGAAAAACTACATACATGCTACTATCACAAGGTATATTACAAATACATACATGCTACTATAACAAGAAGGAAGATATGTCATTAGGAAGTTTGGTGTGCGTAAAAGATAGAGAAACATATATTAGAATTCTTTATTTAAAATAGTGAAAGACGAAGAATATTAAATTATTTTATCAAACTTTTAAACCTCCTCTTAGAATTTTTGAACTTCAAAATTTATAAACATATTTTATTATTAACATTTTATGTATTTAAATTAAAATAACATTATATATATATATATATATATATATATATATATATATGTTTTCTAATTTATTGTATAAATATTTTGTAAAATAAATCTCTAATGGAGCCTCTAGGATGCTCCTTAATTTTATAATTTATGTTTCTTTTAAAGTATTTAATAAACTTTGTAAAATTCATTTCACTTTTGTAATATATTTCAAAACAATTAAATTGATAAAAAGTATTAACAATTATTAATATTTAAAAATACATGCATACCCTATATAATAATATTTCGTAAAATAGATAATTTTGAAACAAAAAATTAAAATCATATTTATATCATAATATATTCTATATTAACATGATTGATATTAATAATTTGTATATGTTGTGAATAAATTCAATAAAACTAAATAAAAAATATTCTGTAAAATTAAATTGCAAACGGTTGTCTATTATAGTGTAGCAACAATAATTGACATTTTGATCAAAAATATTTTACTTCTTATTATTAAGTATAATGAAAAGTATATTGTAATTACTCTAAAAAATAACATGAAAATAAATTTACAAATTTTCAACAATAAAATATTCAACGAACTTTTTAAATTCGTGTCCCTTATTAAAATTATGTTTTCAACAATTAACCTTATAAATTTACATTCCATTATTTATATTAAAATACGCATCTAGCCATATATATAAGACAATTGCATAAAATAAATAATTTTGTAAACTAAAAATACAACAACATATTTATATAATACAATTTTTTAATATACATATTTATATTAACAACTTACACATTTTTACATATAAACTGTGGAAAAAAAATTTACGCTTAATTACAGTTTTGGTCCCCCTATTATGACCAATTTTCGATTTTGGTCCCTGAACTTTTAATTTGACGATTTTGGTCCCCCTATTTTCCCAATTTGAAAAATCAAAGTCCCCCACCCCAATTTTGACTCAGTTTGACTGACTGATCCCCCTATTTTCCCAATTTGAAAAATCAAAGTCCTGCCACGTAGGATCAGTCAGTCAAACTGAGTCAAAATTGGGGTGGGGGACTTTGATTTTTCAAATTGGGAAAATAGGGGGACCAAAATCGTCAAATTAAAAGTTCAGGGACCAAAATCGAAAATTGGTCATAATAGGGGGACCAAAACTGTAATTAAGCCAAAAATTTATAACAAACCGTGCAACGCACGGGTATTCCCCTAGTTGGTAAGTATTTCAATATGTTTTTATTTTCTAGAAATATAAGGGGGATTCTTTTCTCTTTCTCCTTTCTTTTCTCCTTTATTGTTTGGTGATGTTCAAGAAAAGAAACTGGACTTCTTGACAAGAGAGCTGAAGGGAAAGAGGCCACTAGTTCCCGTTGATATAGAGGTGAGACGGTTAGAGTTTTTAGTATACTGAGCACCTGTTTAACAAACCCGTAGATGTATACCTTGTGGGATGTGAAAGCTTTTAAGCTGTTTTAGAAAAGGAAAGAAGTTGATATCAGAGTTGATGTTTCTATATGATTTGCTTAATCTTGATTAGCTGTATATCTTCTATTTTGATCTTTTTAGTTGAGGGGTGGAGTGTGAGGCTTGATTTCATTCCCACCTCAACATTGCTGGCTATTTCTTATTGGTATCTTGATTTCTTTTAGGTTCCTGCTAAATTCTTCTGTTGCTATCATGATCTGTAATTATTGATGGGTAATTCACTGCAGGAGTATACAAGGGATGGTTCTATTTGGAAGAAAGACGAAACTCCTATCCAGTCATCCAGCCACATAGTAGATTTGCTTTTTATATCAGAGAGGGTTTTGGTATCCAAAGCAGCCAAACCGTTGATGGAGATAATTCATCAGACACTGCAGGTATACAATTCGGAATAACGAATAACAATAACAATAACAATAACAATAACAAATGTTTTACACTTTTACAAATGACTGCATGCAGCATATTTTATTTTAAATACAAGCTCAGTACTTTTTTTATTACACATTTGCCGTTTCAATCACTTTGATTTATACTACTTTTTCACCATACCCAATCACAATCCAGTTATTTCATAAAGAGAACATGTTCAGATTGGCCTAACCTTAAACAGTGCTACTTTTGATAAACAAATGGCTCATTGAAAGGAAAATCTATAAAATAGTTAACCTTTTTTCCTTCATAGTTCTAACAGTTGTAGAATTAGAATGGGAGCCTTGAGTTGGTGGTCATTGCCTAATGTTATGACAAAGTTGTTTTAGAAAAGGAAAGAAGTTGATATCAGAGTTGATGTTTCTATATGATTTCCTGAATCTTGATTAGCTATATAGCTTCTATTTTGATCTTTTTAGTTGAGGGGTGGAGTGTGAGGCTTGATTTCATTCCCACGTCAACATTGCTGGCTATTTCTTATTGGTATCTTGATTTCTTTTAGGTTCCTGCTAAGGTCAAAGAAGTCTTGGATACATTCTGAATTGCAGCTGAACTAGGGAGCGATTCACTTGGAGCCTATGATAGGTTGTGGGTAGACTGTGAATGGGGAGAGCCCAACTCTGACAAGATTGAAGATAAATCTGCTACTGCAAGGCACCTGGATTTGCTGCTGCTGCAAGGCACCTCTGCAAGGCATCTGCTAGCAACATTTAATAGTTTTAGGATCCTTTAGTATAGGATTTCTTGATGCTATTATCATTTTGATAGATATTTGAGCTACAATTGTTTCTTTTTACTATGTTTTTGAGTTAGATTACATTAACTATTTTAGATATTTGACATTACATTTATGTTATCACAGTTATATTTTTAATGAAATTTTCAGTTTTTTGATCAAGCTTAGTAAGTATTACTTCAGATGTGTGTATAGTTATTATTGATAAAAATATGGTAATGAGATAAGGAAAAAAAATTCTCAAATTGCAAAAGAAATATTGTCTCTATTATAGGAGGTTGTAATTAACTCGCACAAAAAAGTCCTATAAACTATATGGCAATCAAAAATCTCCACAAAAATAAAACTCCTACAAATCACTCGGGTTAGGGAGGTTTATAACACCCTCAAAAAAACCTCCACTAATTGTGGGGGTTAAAAACCCCCGCAGTAAAACCCCCGCAGTAAAACCCCCGCTAACAGGCACGATACCAGCGTTTCCTTAAAACCCCCGCAAACAGATTGCGGCACTTGATTCTCCGGCGTTTTTTAAAACCCCCGCAGAATGCGTTGCGGGGGTTTAAAACCACCGCTAAACGACTTAAAAACCCCCGCAATCTGTTCCGTTTTTTGTAGTGAATTAATATTTTTTATTATTATTTTGTATAGGGTTTTGAGGGCGCTTGAGCTGTACAACTCACTTATCCTAAAACGCAGATTAATCCGTTTGTACAACCGACTTAATACCCTATATTTTGAACCTTGAGTTTTTGTTCAGAGGGAAAACAACTTGTATGTTTTCTTTGTTTTTGCAATTTATTTGTTTATTTTTAAGGGGTTTTAGGGCTCTTGGGTTGTACAACTCATTTATCCTAAAACATAGATTAATCCGATTGTATAATCGACTTAATCCCCTATTTGAGAAACAATGTAAAAGTTGTTCAAAAAGAAAGTTTTATTTTGTCACCAAAACAAATTAAGAGGAAACACACATTATTAGATATATTTTTTTGGAAGAAAGTAAAGGAAAAACGAAATGGGTGGCAGAATGAAAAAAGCGGGTGCGGCAAGTAGCAGTCCAGTCTGCGAAATAAAGGCCCATAATGAGGGGGTGCTGTATTATTAGAAACATGGGGAGTGCAAATATAAACCTGGTGTTTAAGGAACAGGGGGCTGTATCAAAAAACCAAGCGGGGTGTGAACATAAGTCAGGAGTTTAAAAAAACAGGGGGCTATATCATTGAAACATGGGGGTGCAAAGATAAATCTGGTGTTTAAAGAACAGTGGTTGTATCACGAAAACAAGGGGGTGTGGACATTAATCAGGTGTTTAAAAACAGGGGGCTGTATCATTGAAACAATGGGGTTTAAATAATAAAAACAAAACAGATTAAAAAACAAAAAGAAAGAAAACTAGTCATTATTTAATAAAACAAAAATAAAAAGAAAATAACAAGAATGGGGGAGGGGGACTCATGATACGTGTTTGGATTCTCTCCTTCTCTCCTTTCTCTCCATCACAAAAAATAAGGGTGAGAGGAGAGAGAAAATGATTAAAAAATAATAAATTATGATGAGAGAGAATGGAATTAAGAGAGAGATAGAGAGGATGGAAGGAGATGTAGGGTTAGTGGGAAGGAGATGATGGAGGGAGATGTAGGGTTAGTGGGATGGAGGGAGATGAAGGGAGATGAGGGAGTTGAAAACATTCTGTTTATTATTTTGTTTTTTATCAAAACTGGTTTATTACTTGGTTTAAAATAAAAAGAAATATAGTGATATAAAGGAGGAAACTAATAATAGGGATTGAATTGCCACCAATTGTGGTCCTACCCGACTCGAGGGATTGGTCTATGCAGTTGCGCGCAGATGACACTCGGTTTATAACAATAAGGATTGAAACCTTAATGTTAGCCGCAACACATTTCAAACAGAGAAAGAGGGGTTTTAGAAAGAAAAGAAGGAAACAAGAGGAAGAGAAGTGGAGAGAGAGAGGGAGGGAGAGAAGAACCAAACAGAGGTGCAATGAGAGGGAGAAGGACGACGACGCTAGCGAATGATAGGCCGCAAGTGCACGGTCTTATCGCGTAATAAAAGAGTTATCGATCCACAGGGAGAGCCTAAGTGATTACCAATTTAATTTTCCAAAGTTGATTAGCTAGAAGGAATGGTTTTTAGGAGTTGTAAAATTTAGAAATAAAAACAAACAATATCAGGTTTATAGTTTTATCACAACAATAAGGAACCAAAATAATTTCTTTAGACTATTCAACAAATTATAAGAGTAATATATTTCAAAGACAAGGCAGCGAATATAACTAATGTCTCCTTTCGGAGTACAAGAGCGTGTTTTGAACTAACAATCAAGCCTATTCTCATGGTTGATTGTCACCAAAACCCATTAAGCATAACACCTTTATAATGTCTCAAGAGTTTCAAAACTATTCTCATGTGTTGATTCCCTTGTCTAATTTCATAGATCCAACATCAATACTTCACCTTTTGGTTCTTCGTTTGATGTTTAAAATAAGATTTGAAGGGCAATAAAATTAGATTGAAATATAAAACAATTTGGAGTGGAGAATAGTCTTGGGAATTATTAGGGACCTATCATTGGATTACTCCCAATAACCCAAGACTTTGTATCTACTCACTCATATTAAATATGAGAGAAGAAGAAGAAGAAGAAAAGACATGAAATTAAATAGCGAGAAATAAAAGAAAGCGGTAAATTGCAAAATCATAAATAGCAGAATTGTAAATGACAAGAAAATAAAAGTGCAAGAAAGTAAATAGCAAGGAAAGTAAATGACTTGGAAAATAAAAGGGCAAGAAAGTAAATAGCAAGGAAAGTAAATGACATGGAAAATAAAAGGGCGAGAAAGTAAATAGCGAGAAAATAAAAGAGCGAGAAACTAAAAGAGTGAGAAAGTAAAAGAGCGAGAATTTAAAAGAGCAAGAATCATAAAAAGCATGAAGAATAAATTGAAGTCATGAATCTTAGAGGAAACCTTGTCATTGATTTTCTAACAAAATTCAAGCTTAGTTACAAGTGAGGATCAATGTCCTATTTATAGGAAAATATGAGGGCCAAGGCACTTGAGTGGAGGGGCAAAATGGTCCCAAAAAAAGTGGCAAATCAAGTTGGCAAAGATAGCCATCAGCAAGTGGGTGCAGCCAAAATTGACTTGCCTAGCGCCAGGGTCGTGCGCCCATGTGCCAGGGTCGTGCGCCCTGGCCAGTCAATTTTGGCTGCTCTGCGCCAGTTTTGCACCAGGGTCGTGCGCCTATGGAGCCTGGGTCGTGCGCCTTGTGCTGGCAACAGCTGTTCTGCGTTGCTGGCAAACATGGGTCGTGCGCCTATGTACCAGGGTCGTGCGCCCTGGCCAGTCAATTTTGGCTGCTCTGCGCCAGTTTTGCACCAGGGTCGTGCGCCTATGTGTCAGGGTCGTGCGCAGGCTCTGCGCCAGTTTTTGCTGCTTGGCGCCCTGTGCTGCGCCAGTTTTGCTGCTTGGCGCCCTGTTGAGTGCCAAACGGTCTTAAAAATTGTTCCTCCTCAAATATTTTCTTTGTTTCTTCATTTTTCCTCATATTTTCTCTTTTGCTTCAAAATAATACCTGAAAATAAAAAGTAAACATTTGTAGTAAAATAGCTCAAAAATATAATTAAAATACCAAATAAACTTAAGAAAAATAACTATTAAAAAGACTCTAAAAATAGACTTATCAGCGAACATGGTGCGGGCGGCAATGACGACGGTGCTCAACGGGGTATGGCGGCGACAGCGGAAAAAGAACGAGGTATGGCGGCGACGATGGTTTATGGTGGTTCGTGGTGGTGGTGAGTCTCCTCTCTTACTTTCTACGTTTTTTTCTCCTTTTTTGGATTCTCAGTTTTCCCTTTTTCATTTTTGAATGGGTATTGGGTGTGTTTGTTGTTGGTTTGAGATGGAGATGAGGATGGATTTATGATGTGGACATTCAATAGCTAATGTGTATCTCCTTGTCATCAGCTGAGTCATTAATGTTATTTTTATTTTTTTTAAATAAAAAAAACCAAAATTAGTGTTCTTGCAGATCTAAAATTCTCAGAACCACAACCCCCATTCACTATCCAACATTCATAATTCAATGCTAAGCATTAATGCTCTTCCTACGAGGACAATGGAAGAGAAATAGGTAGACAAATTGTTAAGAAATCCTGGATAAGCCGTTTTCATTCAAGAAAATGAAGGCTTGATTCAAGGTTCTCTATCCGAGTTTGGTGTTTGTTGCACCCGAAAAATCCGGAGGATTCCTCGCGTCCAATGAAGTCGCCACAAATAGTTAATTATAAGGGAAAACATTGAAAAATCCATTTCAAAACAAATTGGTCTTGAAAACCAGATTTTGAGTTCGGGAGTCAATTATGTGTGGGGAAGGTATTAGCACCCCACGACATCTTTTCGAAAAAGGGTACCTCCGATTAGTTGTGCAAGAATATATTAACTTTGAAAATATTTATTTCCTGTTTATTATGAAAAATGAAATGAAAAAGTCTTAATAAAATTTATTTATTTTTGCGCTTGACGGGAGTGTGCCCCCGCTCCTACGTATCTCCCGGTGCGATGGAGAATTCAAAGGCTACGTAGTTCTTGGGTATAAAATGTTTGTGTGTTGGTGTTTTTTAATTATTATTTTGTATAGGGATATGAGGGCTCTTGAGCTGTGCAACTCATTTATCTTAAAACGCAGATTAATCCGGTTGTACAACCGACTTAATACCCTATATTTTGAAATTTGAGTTTTTGTTCAAAGGGAAAACAACTTGTATGTTTTCTTTGTTTTTGCAAATTATTTGTTTATTTTTAGGGGGTTTTAGGGCTCTTGAGTTGTACAACTTATTTATCCTAAAACACAGATTAATCCGATCGTACAATCGACTTAATCCCCTATTTGAGAAACAATGAAAAAGTTGTTCAAAAAGAAAATTTTATTTTATCAAAAAAACAAATTAAGAGGAAACACACATTATTAGATATATTTTTTTGGAAGAAAGTAAAGGGAAAACAAATGGGTGGCAGAATGAAAAAAGGGGGTGCGGCTAGTAGCAGTCCAGTCTGTGAAATAAAGGCCCATAATGAGGGGGTGCTGTATTATTAGAAACATGGGGAGTGCAAATATAAACCTGGTGTTTAAGGAACATGGGGATGTATCAAAAAAACAAGCGGGGTGTGAACATAAATCAAGAGTTTAAAAAATAGGGGGCTTTATCATTGAAACACGGGGGTGCAAAGATAAATCTGGTGTTTAAAGAACAGGGGTTGTATCACGAAAACAAGGGGGTGTGAACATTAATCAGGTGTTTAAAAAACAGGGGGATGTATCATTGAAACAAGGGGGTTTAAATAATAAAAACAAAATAGATTAAAAAACAAAAAGAAAGAAAACTAGTCATTATTTAATAAAACAAATATAAAAAGAAAATAACAAGAATGGGGGAGGGGGACTCATGATACGTGTTTGGATCCTCTCCTTCTCTCCTTCCTCTCCATCACAAAAAATAAGGGTGAGAGGAGAGAGAAAATAATTAAAAAATAAAAAATTATGATGAGAGAGAATGGAATTAAGAGAGAGAGAGAGATAGAGAGGATGGAGGGAGATGTAGGGTTAGTGGGAAGGAGATGATGGAGGGAGATGTAGGGTTAGTGGGATGGAGGGAGATGAAGGGAGATGAGGGAGTTGAAAACATTTTGTTTATTATTTAGTTTTTTTTTATCAAAACTGGTTTATTACTTGGTTTAAAATAAAAAGAAATATAGTGATATAAAGGAGGAAACTAATAACAGGGATTGAATTGCCGCCCATTGTGGTCCTACCCGACTCGAGGGATTAGTCTATGCAGTTGCGCGCAGACGATACTCGGTTTATAACAATAAGGATTGAAACCCTAATGTCAGCCCCAACACAATTCAAACAGAGAAAGAGGGGTTTTGGAAAGAAAAGAAGGAAACAAGAGGAAGAGAAGTGGAGAGAGAGAGAGAGAGGGAGGGAGAGAAGAACCAAACAGAGGTGCAATGAGAGGGAGAAGGACGACGACGCTAGCGAACAGTGGTGCGGGCGGCAATGACGACAGTGCTCAACGGGGTATGGCGGCGACAATGGTTTATGGTGGTTCGTGGTGGTGGTGAGTCTCCTCTCTTACTTTCTACGTTTTTTTCTCCTTTTTTGGATTCTCTGTTTTCCCTTTTTCATTTTTGAATGGGTATTGTGTGTGTTTGTTGTTGGTTTGAGATGGAGATGAGGATGGATTTATGGTGTGGAGGAGAAAATGGCTCTTTGGACTATGGAACAGTAAACTGTCCTCCCTCTCTACATTGTTATCTCTTTTCTCTTTTTTAGTTAGTTTTTCAGAATCGTTTTTCTCTCTATTTTTGTTTTTTTTCCAGAACATAATCGTTCTCCCCCCTCCAACTATTCTTTGGTAACAGCTATATATATTGACATTTCAAAACTATTTTTTTACCAGCCAGCTAAGGGCATCTCTAATGTCTTTGTCATATTCCCTATTTCATAAATATGTTTTTTTTTCTGAATTTGTTACTGCCTCCTGCAAATTTTCCGATTCTGTGTGTGCAGGTTTAAACGTGTAATAGTGACCTGAGAGGGAGCATAGGTGCTCTATGGTCAAGAGCTGAAAATGGAAAAAAGAATCCTAAGACACTCAAACAGTGTTTGGACTTATCTCTATATGAAAAAGTGATCGTGACAAGAGAGAGATAAAGAAACAAGTTGTCTTTTATTTAGTTTTTATTTTAAAATACCTCATAATTTCAGATATTTGTATATTTTAGTTTTCTTGATTTTGTATTATTTTTGTAATTCTGATTTCTAATTTTTTATTTTATATTGAAATATAATAATAGTTAAAATTAATAACAAATTTTTTCCAATTAAATTTGTAATAAAAAAGAAATAATTTCTACTAGTAACAACAGAAATGGTGCAAAACTGCTATCGAGCATCAAATGACATATGCCAACGGTGAAAACCCCAAAATGCACAATAAACGATATTTTTGATTTTTCTAAGAGTATTTGAGTTAGTTGAACAACAGCGTTGCTTATTCCAAATCACCACCTCTTCCAAATCGCCACCAGATCTGGCCCATGAAAATAACTAGGTTTTTTGTCAAATCCGTGTAAAACACATTTGGCAAATAACTAGTTTTTTTCAGATTCGATGAAGTAGTGGTACACACCTCAATGAGAAAAAAGCCATAAAAAAAAGGAACCGAGAGAACTGGTATGTGTTCCTGAAGCTAGTTGCTCCTCCGCCATCAGATCTGGCCCATGTGGCTTTTGAGTTTTAAACAAAACAAATTCCCAACCACAAATTTCAATCCACATACACAAAAGCTAATTTATTTTTCCCATATGATCATCACAATTCACACATACATAACTAAAACAACATCAATTTTAATGGGATGTTAATGATGTGAAGAGTTTGGAATGAAAGGTGCAGCGCATGAACAGGGAGATGTTAAAATTGGTGATTCACAGAGAGGGTTGGGAAGGGGAGAAGATGGAGACATGAATAAAGTTTTCATTTTTTATTTATTTTTCATATAAACTAAACAAAAAATTAATTAAACGGAGTGTAACAGCCACATGACACACCTTTAAATGGAGTTAGTGAGAAAACGTTAATAAGGGTAACGATGCAATGATTTTAAAACATTTTTTTTACACAGATAGAAGCAAGGAAGTCTCGTTAAACCTTCTGATGTAAAACAACATTACGAAGGAAAAAGAGAATTGCGCCCTGATTTTATTAAAAAAGAGAAAAACGAAAGATGATAAGAAAAGAGCCCAGGGGACTAGACATTAACACTTGGCAAAAAAGAAAATAAAATCAAAGCAATAATAGGCACTACGCCAGATTTAATGAAAAAGAGCGCAACCTTTAGTAGCGCTTTAACGAAAACGCTACCCATGCCTAAGAACGCTAGCTAATCTGTAGCGCTTTTTGAAAACGCTACCTATAGCCAAAACACGCTAGAGGAATAGGTAACGCTTTTTGGGTAAAACGCTACCCATTGTAGAGAGCGCTAGAGGATCCGTAGCGCTTTTTGAAAACGCTACCTATAGCCAAAACTCGCTAGAGAAATAGGTAACGCTTTTAATGTAAAACGCTACCCATTGCAGAGAGCGCTCAGGTTAATCCGTAGCGCTTTTTAAAAACGCTACCCATTGAAGAGAGCGCTAGAGGATCCGTAGCGCTTTAGCAAAATGCTACCCATTGTCTTTTTTATTAAAAATTTTCAATATTCCTTTGTTTTCGTTCGTTCTCTTCCACTCACTCTGAAAACACTCACACTTGACAACCCTAACGTCTCTCTCGCCGTTCACGTTCTCTCTCGCCATTCACGTTCTCTCTCGCCCTCACGTTCTCTCTCGCCCTCACGTTCGATTAATATAGTTATATATATGACGTTGTGTTCAGTTGTTTGGCAACATTTTGGGCACTGAGTGAAACTAGGACCATGTACAGGAAGTCAAGATCTGAAACAAAATGGATTCCAATAATTGTAAGTTTGTAATCAATATTCATTATATATTTAATTAAATTTTTTGGTCAAAAAAATATATTTAGTATAATTTAACAATTAACTAATCTTTTGTTTTATAGGGTCCCAAACAACCAAATACCAATGATTGTGGGTACTATGTTATGAAGTATATGAAGGAAATCATCACTCACAATCAAATGGAAATTCCAAATGAGGTATCTAGTTAGATTTCTTTTTGATATTGATATTATAATAGTTTCTCCAATTTAACCATTTTAATTATAATTTTATTTTTTCAATATTTTCCTGACTGTCGGTTCAAGGAATACTCTGATGAGCAACTTACTGAGCTCAAGGGAGAGTGGTGTCGCTATGTTACCGGTTTTATTAACTAACCAACTTTGAATTTGATGTAATATTTTTAGATATAATGTAATGAAAGTTGTTCATTTGATTTCGATATATATATGTTGTTAGCTAATTTGTTTATATATGTTGATATGTATATATATTGGATGTTGTGTAAATGTCCAGGGAAATGGATTTGAAATTTGTAATCTAAAAGGGAAAGCACATCAGTAGTATTGGATACTCGTGTAGATGAATAGTAGATGGTAGTGTTTTATTTGAAAAGCGCTACCTACTCTCTTAGCCGCTTTTGGGAATGAGTAGCGCTTTCAATAAAAAGCGCTACCAATTCCTAAGAGGTGCTAAGAGAATGAGTAGCGCTTTCCCTAAAAGCGTTACCCATTCTAAAGAGGTGTTAAGGCAATGAGTAGCGCTTTCCCTTAAAAGCGTTACCCATTCTAAAGAGGTGTTAAGGCAATGAGTAGCGCTTTCTCCTAAAAGCGCTACCCATTCCTAAGAGGCGCTAAGGGAATGAGTAGCGCTTCTAAGGAAAGCGCTACTCATTCCTATCAATGGGTAGCGCTTTAAAAGCGCTACGCATCGTGGGAGTGGAATCCGTAGCGCTAAGATTAGTAGCGCTCGAAAGCGCTACCTATGGCTAAAAAAAAGCGCTACCCATTATTAATTCTGTTGTAGTGAGGGAGCCTCTTACAAAGACCCCTAAAACACTCTATCTTGGAGACAGTTATAAAGGACTAACTTACAAAAGTCAGATAAAAGAGAGACAGAGACAGAAATAGTCCTTGAACGGGGATTATAGCCTATAATCTGCTAGACCAATTTCTAGATTTGCTGAAATTTCTAGAACTAACTTACAATAGTTAGATCAAAAAGAGACAGAGACAGAGTTTGTCTTTGAGCGAGTATTATAGCCTACAATGTTTTGGGCCAATTTCTTTTTTTGCCGAAATTTCTTCTTTTGGGTCATGGATACCACCGGTCCAGGCCTATCAAACTGCGCAACTGTTCCTTGGGAATTAGTAACCATAGGATCAACAACATCATCTAACACTAGATTGAAGTAGCATCAGACTCCGAGGCATTTAGCGAATCTAGTGGGAGATTGAGTGGAGGATGAGTCAATAGAATCACTCAAACACCGACTAGTAATATTCATATGATTGACTACGTTGGCATTAGATTGAACGACAAGAGTTTTAATATTACAACCACTAATTGTATCAGAGGTAGGACAGATCTGAATGGTGTTGTCTTGAGCTGTTGCCAGTGTGCTAGAGGTAGAAGCAAAAGCCAACTTTTGAATGGAGTTCAAAGATGTCTCTTGCGTCTGCATAACCGCAGGCGACGTAAGAGACCTATTCGTTACAAAAAACATAAGGGTAAGGGACCTATTCAAAATCTGAAAATAAGTTAAGGGAACCCGAAAACAATTTTGTCATATATATTTATCAACCATAGATCTCTCTTTCCCACTTAACCAACTGCACCCGGGTGACCCACTAGTGTAACAACCACCTCATGGTTGTTTCTTTACACATTGCATTCTCCTTTCATTCTTCACCATTTTCCATAAACATGGACTCATAGTTTGAGCGAGAAATCACAGTTTTTGGCTTTAATATAATTACAATCCAACGCTTCCTCGTATTTCCTATATTTCTCACTCCTATCAATCCAAGATCAATGTCGTCTTCTTTCCAAGTGTACGAGTCTAACCTAGAAATGACAACAATAAATCCTAACTCCATCATTTGCTAAACCACAATTAAAGAAATAATTATGGCTAGGAAATACCCAAAATAGACATAGACCACATTATTTTCATGTTCACATATTGATAACTTGAAACTAGACAACGAAGTGCAGCTCAATAGGTAAGACGTTTCACATGCACCTAAAAGGTTGTGGGTTCGAGTCATAGAGTAGGGAAGTAGAGAACACTATTGATCCCATTTATAAAGGAGGAAAAAACGATAACTTGAAACAAAAAAAGTGTGTCATTCACCTATTAAGCCACTATTCTAGTAGTTAATGAATAGCCACAACCTTATTGCCCAAGTTTTGAATTCTGAAGTTTTGGGAGTCTCTATTCTCCAACTTATATCATTTTTTTAAATTTTTCTCTAGGCATCAGCCACTTTTGTATCTAAAAAAGATAGAATCATCATAAATCATAAAATTAAGAGTTCTTAACTATCTAATTACACATGTCAAAAAAAACTATCTAATTACACATGTCACTTACTCAAAGCTTCTTAGCATCGTTTGCCACATGTCAATATATTATTCACTTGAGTTGTATGCTATGCCACATGTCATGTTATTAAAGTGTGAAAATTTTGAAGCCTATGATGCAAACATAAACGTGCATTCATTATACATTTATATTAGTATTTAATGAAATTTTTCAAATACAAAATAGAGAGTTAACAAAAGTGAATCATCTATTCCTGTCTTCAACTGGTCCAATCGTGAGATCAAAATCTGCCAAAGTCATAACATATTAGTCCGATTTAGGTTGCACAAAATCGACCGTATGTAAATAATATTATAACTAGCACCAAAAATATCATAAAAAATTCCATCATAACAACTAGACATTAGATGATAAAAAAAATTAGTCTGAGCCAAAATATCTTAAGAGCATCATAAATTAGGAATAAGGAAATGAGCATTCATTTATCAAATAGATAATTATGCATCCAAATTTCAAAATTTAAAACTGGGCAAAATCATGCATCATAAATTCAAATTTTAAACTGAGTTAGCATAAAACATAAGGTGAATTGTGGTCATACCCAGCTCGATGGATTAGTCTTTGCCGTTAGTAAGGGTGTCAAAGTGATCCATTTGTCTAGTGGATATCCGGTGTGTTCATAACAAAATCCATCCAATCCATCCGTTACCAAAAAAATAATGAAATGGATTGGATCCATCCACTTGATTTGTGGATGGTTGTAATCCATCCATTAGTTTTTTTAAATCCAATGGATTATCAATAAGTACAAAATCAAAATCCATTGGATAATTATAAAAAATACCTTTTTACAAAAAATATTTTTAAAAATAGTTTTCAGTTTTTTACAAGGACTTTTCAATTAATTTTTTTTTCAGAATTTGTTTTTTTTAAATTCAGAAACAAAAACAAAATATATATATATATATATATATATATATAATATTATATATATCATATATATTTATATATATATATATATATATATATAGCAGCCACCACCACCGTCGACCGGAGAGCCACCGTGGCCCTCGCGCCGACTGCTGGAGCTCCGCCATCGGCCTCCGCCTGCCACCACTACATATATAAAAATATATTTATATTATATATAAATATAAAAAATAAATTGCTACAGTATTACAAAATATTTATATATTTTTCATAAATTTTTTTTTTATTAATTTTTTTTTATGTTTTAAAGATATTAGTGGATGGATTGGATATCCATCATAAAAAGGGTTAATGGATGGATTGGATGGACTTTTTTTGTCAATGGATGGATTGCATTAGAGTTTTTTGGTATAATCCTAATGGATGGATTGCATTAGAGTTTTTTGGTATAATCCTAATGGATATAAATTTTTAAATGAATTTCTCCACTCCATCCATTATAATCCAAATCCATATCCATCCAATCCATCCATTTTGACACCCCTAGCCGTTGGGTGCAAAAGATACCCTGTTTATACCAAAAAATATATATAAGGTCAACTAGGATTTGCAGTAATTATTTGAGCAGAATCAATTAAAATAAAAAACAATAAATGAACTATAATAGTAAATTTCACTAAAAAACGGTATTTTAATAGTAAATTTCAAAATGCACCATATTTTAACCTGCTCTAATTTAAACTTTGCATTTAAATTTAAAATAGATACACCATATCAGGGAAATAATAATCTTCGGGACAAATCATTAACTAAAAAGGTACTCTAATCATCAAAACTTATTTTTCCATATGGCATTCTCGATAATTATTAATCCCTATTTGGCACTCTCATAAATTATATGGCTACAGTTTACCTATTCTACATTCAAATTTAACTTCTAATTCAAATGAAAAAATATATTCAAACATAATTCAGAAATTAAGAAATTAGTTCTGATAAAAAAATTAGAAATTAGGAACATATCATTAAACAGCAAAACAACAACGCCAAAGTCCTAGGTTCGAATCCACAAATCATGTTCTTGCAAAGTTTAGTGTTACAACTAATGGAGGACAGTTTCGACCACGAATCATGCATTTAAATTGAGTTTCGAAAAATATACCAACGTTAAGACAACCCAAATGGAATCGTCCACCGATCGTTTATAACTAGTTGAGGATAGTTTCGATATCAATTTTTTTTTGATATTAAAAACTGTGGAGGGGGAACTTCACAGCCCCTGTAACACCCCGATATTTCTACATAGAGAAAATACCAAAATATACTTTCTTAGCATACATCAGAGTGTTATTCCTGTTTTATGGACATTGAACAATACTAAACATTTGACTGAACATGTCAAAGTACCACTCATATTTTAAAATTTCAAACTGAAGTACATAAATAACATAAGTTCATAACTAGACATCCTCGCCTCATTCCTAAAGTTCAATATCCAAATACAGAAATAAAGCGGAAACGATATACAACTTTGAGTACGAGTACAAGTCATATAATCGAAGTACTTAAAAACGAGAAATACATAAGCAGCTAGCTAGTCTTCAACATCATCATGCGGAACATCATCTAGCCACGCTTCGTTGCTTTCAACTTTCCTTGTTTCTCTGAAAAACAACAACATTAAAGGGTGAGATAAACATTATCTCAGTGAGTCCTATCGAGACCCCTCACTAACACTAGCGGTTCATTATGTATCATTTTCATTCGTAGCCCGAGTCTGGATAGCTACGTGTAACATTATTTGTAGCCCTAGTCTGGATAGCTACATGTAACATTCGTAACCCAAGTCTGGATAGCTACGTGTTACATTTCATACTAACACAACACCAAAGACCTGCTTTTTCAGTCCCCCGGTGAACCCAATCCACTAATCCTTTCATCAGTGGGCAAACATAGAAGGGGCCTAGGTTATGGGCTCATGACTTCCCTCCCCTAGTGTGTTATCATAGAGGTCGTCACCCCAATTAATGTATTTTACATTAATTATCATACCTTGAATTATATCAAGTAGTTCATTATCATACATTGAGTTATAACAAGTAGTTACATTATCATACCTTGAATCATATCAAGTAATTACATTATCATTCCTTGAATTATATCAAGTAATTACATTATCATACCTTGAATCATATCAAGTAATTACATTATCATACCTTGAATTATATCAAGTAATTACATTATCATACCTTGAATCATATCAAGTAATTACATTATCGTACCTTGAATTATATCAAGTAATTACATTATCCTACCTTGAATTATATCAAGTCATTACATTGGTTACCAAAACCTCAATGAACATTTAGTTCATTGCATTAACATAAGTTTGTGTTTCGGACTCGGGAACCCTATTCGGTTATCATCACTTAGTTAAGCGAATTACGGTTATTTCGTCAATTCATAGGGTTGGGGAAGTGATTCGAATGGACTTGGAACCAATTGGAATGGCTTAAAACATATTTTGGAAGAGGGTAACAGAAGTGGACGCACGGTCCGTGCTTAGGAGGCGCACGGTCTGTGCTCCGTGTAAAAATTTTCAGCATGTTGTTGCGAATGGGACGCATGGTCCGTGCTTAAGGGCCGCACGGTCCGTGCTCCCTGTGCAGAAACAAAATTTACACTACATTTTGACCGTTTCGTAATTCCGATCAATTCCAAAATCCGTCCCGATCGATTCCCGAACATAACAACACATCAATTTGGCACCAAACAGTATTCATAATCAATCCAATCAATCACACAATAATCACACACTTAGCCATTCAAACGCAATCTTTGTGAAAACGGTTTTAAGCGAACTTTTCGAAACGAAAAACAGTCTTACTCAGTTCAGGAACACATATAGATTCTTTTTCGAAATAAGCAAAACCCTAAGCGAGTATAGAACTCACCCGAAGTGATGAAAATCACACAATGACAACTACGGAGCTCTCAAACCGAACAAACAACTCGAACTATCCCCGTAATGCTCTTCAATTCGAACGTGAACTACCCAAAATGCTCCAACAGCTACCCAACTGACTGAAATTACAATGTGGGTCTTGGAGGTATTCTAACAACTGAATATCATGTATCAACTCTCACATGCAAGCTCCACAAACTCAGTTTTTTCCAAGTTGATCTTGAGATGCTCATGAATGGCGAAATGAGATGGAAAGGGTTGTTGGGGATAATGTTTGTACCAGAATGTAGAGGAGAAGAAATGGAAGTGAATGGTGAAGAAAAACTGGACATGCATTTATAGATGAAGCTTGGTTTTGCTCCCCTCTTCCCTCTCCCTCTCACAGTTCTCACTCTCACTCCCAAGCACTTTCTTTCCTTCAAATTATGTTTTCAGTAAGTGACAAAGTGGGAGTGAGTGCTGTTTGTGTTTGGTGTTTAATGAGAGTGTGAGGTGGAAGGTCAGCTGATGGTTTCAAGTGAAATGGGGCTTTTAAGGCACTGTGAATTGACCATACTGCCCTTGTATTCTAATCAATCACTTAAACCCCAATTCAACTCAACAATTACTAATAATTCAAATACTTAATATAATTTAGCACATAAGCACACAACAAATCATTTAATCAATGACACCTTCTCATAATAAATAATTGATGGCAATTTACTCAATTTAGCTAATTAATTTAGTTATGATCTCATGCTAATTTTTAAACACAAAATTAGCCAAATTGGGGATATTACAATACACCCCAACTTGAAAAAATTTGTCCTAAAAATTGAACATATCATACCTTACTGAAAAGATGGGGATATTTCACCCGCATGTTGTCCTCTACTTCCCATGTCGCTTCGTCAGGTGAGGCACCGTCCCAAAGCACTTTGACAATAGAAATTGATCTTGTCTGGAGCGTTTTCTCGCCACGTTCGATGACTCGACTTGATTAGGCTGATAAGACAAATCCAGTCGGATGTCCCTCGTCTCAAAACTCAACGGTTTACTCGGATTGGGAATGTACTTCCTTAGTTGCGACACATGAAACACATCATGTAATCTAGATTAAGCTGGCAGTAGGGCAATGCGGTAGGCTACTGGCCCAACTCACTAGATAATTTGGAAAGGTCCAATATACCGAGGACCGAGCTTCTTCGCCCGCAATGCTATACCGGTACCAATAGTTGGAGAAAGTCTCAGAAATACATGATCTCCTTCTTCAAATTCCAATGGCCTTCTTCGTTTGTCGGCATAACTGTTGACTCTCTGTCATATGTATAAAGTTGTGCAATTTTAGAACCAAAACTGCGGGTATTTTATTGTAATTCGGTTGATTGCCGGGGAATTAGCTTAATTTTAGATTGATGTATTAGGATTCATTTTGTAAGCTATTTCTCTCACTCCTGGTGCCAAATGCAAGGGAAGACCTTCAAGTTGTCATAACATCAACTAGCGAACCAGACATTTGCCTAGTGGTGCAACAGGAATTTGAAGGAGAAGCCACTGACAGTTTTCGCGTCGCGACTAAGAGGCGTCGCGTCGCGACCAAGCAGGATTTTTCCACAGGATTTGGCGCTAACATTTTTCGCGTCGCGACAGGCTCGCGTCGCGTCGCGATGGATGGCCGAAATTAGGGTTTTTAAGATCAGTTTTGCGTTTTTGGAAGGGTCTTCGTCTGGGGAGCAGAACAGAGTTTTGGAGCAGCTGAAGGGTGCGATTTTGGGGACTTCTCATCACTTGGGAACAAGGGGTTTGAAGGTTCTAATGTCTTCCTTCATGTTTATCTTCTTCTTTATCCTAGTTTCTACTTCTATGATGATGTATAACTAAACTTCTTGATTAGGGTGAGATGATTCTCTCCAAACCTATCTATTGAACACTTTACTATGGTTAATTCAGTTATTTGTTTGATTTATCATATGTCTAGACCTTTATGTTTAATGCTTTATTACTACATATGATAGTTTTAATGATTTAGGGTTTGTGATCACCATAGGGATATGGGTTTGCATACTTGATATGGGGTTTTAGATCACTTACTTGAGGAGCATAGGAATATGAAATTAAGTTTGTGAATTCTCTAGTTCTAGGGTTTAAGGCTTTACCTATTGGCATGAATCACCTAAGGAATTAGGGTATCTCAATTAGGTAAAAGGGGTTTTGAGGCAAGGGATTGTCCTTAACCTACTTTAGTGAATTGAATCTGATATCTTGGATAAATAACTTGAAATATGTGAAGGTTCATATGATAGGTGAGGGGAGAGGATTCGATCGCTAATCGCTTTTCTTGCTTTATTAAACAACCGTTTTATTTCGCGTTACTAAATTCCAAAATTATTCCAATTTCCCCATCTAAGAATTTATAAATTTTCATTTGTTAACAACGCGCAATCCCTGTGGATACGACCGGTACTTACCGTTTTCTCTATTACTTGCAACGTTTCAGTACACTTGCTGAAATTTTAACAAGTTTTTGGTGCCGTTGCCGGGGATTGTTGATTTCATTGTCAACAAGGCAAAGGAGTTAATTCTTAGATTTTAGTTTTACTTTTTGGTTTTTATTTATTTAATTATTTATTTTTGGTACTCTGATTTTTATTGGACTTGTTGACGGTTTGCTTAGTATTTCAGAAATTTGTTTATGCGAGACAAAACTGCGAGAGAATTGTTATTTGACCCAGAGATTGAAAAGACAGCAAAAGCAAACCGAAAGAAAACAAAGCTAGCTAAGCAACAAGCCCAGAGAGAGTCACAGGTACACTCAGCTTCAACCTCTGTTCCGGAAGATTCTTCAACTGAAGAGGCAGAAATGGCTGAGAATCCACCTCCAAGACGCACACTCGGTGACTTCGGGAGGAGAAATCAGGGCGCTCAAGCATTCACTTTCCAACCAGTGGGAGTTGCCCAATTTGACATCAAATCTTCTGTGCTCACTGCCTTAAAATCAGAGCAGTTTTCAGGATCAGATGCAGAAGACCCCAACCAACACCTTTTCCAGTTTTATGAGATATGTGGAACTACGCACCCTGAGGGATTCAATGAAAGTGCCAAGAAATTGCGCCTGTTTCCATTCACACTAACAGGCAGGGCAAAGGATTGGTTGAATACTATCCCAGCAGGAACTGTCAACACTTGGAATGAAGTTGAGAACAAATTCTTGGAATGATTCTTCCCAATCTCCAAGTTCATCAAAAAGAGGGCAAAAATCTCCAACTTTGTTCAAGGGGATTCTGAGTCCCTATATGATTCCTGGGAAAGATTTAAATTATTGCTAAAAAAATGTCCAGGGCATGGTATTGATGATTTTCTGCAGCTGCAAACTTTTTGCCATGGGCTGAGGCCTCAGACCAGAATGATGTTAGATGCCTCCGCTGGAGGATCTCTAGGTACTAAGACTTGGGAGGAAGAAAAACGGCTGGTGGAAGATATGGCTTCTAATGAGTATAGGATCCAGAATGATCGTGGAGCTGTGAGTAAAAAGGGTGTGTTGGAATTGGACTCAATCAGTGCTGTGTTAGCCCAACAAAAGTTGAAGTCTATGCAAATTGAGGCTCTCACTAAGCAACTAACTGCAGCTTGTGAAGTTGGTTCAAGGGCTCAAGCAACCGTTCAAGCAGTGCAAACGGGTGGGTGCAACTATTGTGGTAGAGAATCCCATGATGGGGATTGTGCGACTAATGGAGAGACTATTGAACAAGCTAATTTTATGGGAAACTTTCAAAAGCAATGCGGGAATCCGTATTCTAACACCTACAATCCTGGGTGGAGGAATCATCCCAACTTCTCTTGGAAGAATAATGAAGCATCAGGTTCAACCCAACAACAGTCTCAGGGACCTGCCCAACAACAAAAGACCCTTTCTCGGTTGGAAGATGCTTTGACCCAATTCATGCAAATGACCAAGGATACGTTCCAATCCCAAGAACAAGTTATGAAAAACATGGGGAAGAACCATGAAGCATCAATGAAGAACTTGGAGATTCAGATTGGTCAGTTGTCAAAGCAACTTGCTGAGAAATCTAATGGGAGTTTCCCTGCTAGCACTGTGGATAACCCCAAGAATGAGAGTTGCAATGCTATCTCATTGAGAAGTGGTAGAGAGCTGAACCATGTTGGGGTAACCAAACTCAAACCTAGAGAGGAGAGTAGTGAAACTGAGGTGTTGAGGGAGGATTTGAAAAGGAAAAGTGAAGGAGTCGAAAATGAGTTGAGTAAAAAAAATGAGGGAGTTGTGAAGTCTAACCAAAAAGAAAGTTTGTTCAATGAAAAATTGCAGGTAGACGACAAGCCCAAGGAAATTCCTTCATACATGAAATTGCCATACCCTCAAGTGCCCAAGAAGAATCAGAAAGAAGAGCAATTCACTAAGTTCTTGGAGATTTTCTCGAGTCTCCAAATCAACATTGCTTTTGCAGAAGCCTTAGAGGAAATGCCCATGTATGCAAAGTTTATGAAGGAATTGTTGACTAAGAAGAGGAGGTTCAAAGATGATGAAACTGTGGCTCTGACTGAAGAGTGCAGTGCCATTATTCAAAGAAAACTTCCTCCCAAGTTGAAAGATCCTGGAAGTTTCACCATACCTTGCACCATTGGTAACTTGACAATAGGGAAGGCCCTCTGTGATTTGGGAGCAAGCATCAACCTGATGCCCTTGTCTATGTTAAATAAGCTTGGGGGAGGTGAGGTGAAACTCACTAGGATGTCTCTGCAGCTCGCTGATAAATCAATCAAACATCCTTATGGGATCTTGGAAGATGTTCTGGTAAGAGTTGATAAATTCTTGTTTCCCGTTGACTTTGTGATTCTTGAAATGGAGGAAGATGCAGAGGTTCCAATTCTCCTTGGTAGACCATTTTTGGCCACTGGGCGAGCCCTGGTAGATGTACAACAAGGTAAGCTAATGTTAAGGTTCCAAGATGAGGAGGTAACTATCAATGTCTTTGAAGCCATGCGGCACCCGGACGACCAAGAGAAATGTTTTAGGGTGGACGTGATTGAAGACTCGGTGCAAGAAACCTTTAGAAATAATCTACCCTCTCCTCCTTTAGAGAAGGTAATTGTGAACTCTATTGAGGGGTTGGATGAAAACCTTGGTAGTGAAGTAGAAGACTGCATTCGTCAGTTTGAAGTTTCCCAGGTAGAAAGGGTCTCCAATAAAAGGGAAGAGCTGACTAGGGGGGAGAGCCTAGAAAAAGGAACTCCCGAATTAAAACAACTCCCCTCTCATTTAAAGTATGTATTCCTTGGGAGCGATGATCAATACCCAGCCATCATCAGTAGTTCTTTAACCAAGTTGGAAGAGGAAAAACTGATGAGAGTGTTGAGAGGAAATAGAACTGCGCTATGTTGGACTATCTCTGACCTTAAGGGGATTAGTCCGGCTTTTTGCATGCATAAGATCAAGGTCGAGGAAGAGTTCAAACCGGTGATTCAACCACGGCGAAGGTTGAACCCCACCATGAAAGATGTGGTGAGGAAAGAAGTATTGAAGCTCTTAGATGCCGGGATGATTTATCCCATTTCAGACAGCTCGTGGGTGAGCCCAGTCCATGTGGTGCCCAAGAAAGGTGGTATGACTGTGGTTAAAAATGAGAAGAATGAGCTGATCCCTACTCGCACAGTCACAGGGTGGAGAATGTGTATTGACTACCGGAGATTGAACCAAGCCACACGCAAGGACCACTTCCCTCTACCATTCATGGATCAGATGTTGGAAAGATTGGCTGGACAAGCTTTCTATTGCTTTCTGACTGGATACTCTGGATACAACCAGATAGCAGTGGATCCTGGAGATCAAGAGAAGACTGCCTTTACATGCTCGTTTGGTGTGTTTGCTTATCGGAGGATGCCCTTCGGGTTGTGTAACGCCCCTACTACTTTTCAAAGGTGCATGCTTTCTATATTCTCTGATATGATGGAAAATGCTATTGAGGTATTTATGGATGACTTTTCTGTTTTTGGACCTTGCTATGATTCTTGTTTGGCTAACCTTGATGCAGTTTTGAAGAGATGCACCGAAACCAACTGAATTGGGAAAAGTGCCACTTTATGGTTCAAGAAGGAATTGTTCTTGGCCATAAAATCTCGTCAAAAGGCATTGAGGTTGATCAAGCAAAAGTCGAAATTATAGAAAAGTTACCTCCTCCTATGAATGTGAAGGGAGTGAGAAGTTTTTTAGGACACGCCAGATTTTATCGACGTTTCATAAAAGACTTCTCCAAGATTGCAAAACCTTTATGCAATCTACTTGTCAAGGAGAATGAATTTGTTTTTGATAATGAATGTGTGTGTGCTTTTAATGTACTAAAGGAGAAACTGATTTCGGCCCCAGTCATTGTATCCCCTGATTGGGATATTCGCTTTGAATTAATGTGTGATGCTAGTGATTATGCAGTGGGTACAGTGTTGGGCAGAGATCGGGGAAATTTTTTCATGCTATATATTATGCTACCAAGGTTTTAAATGAAAATCAGGTGAATTATGCGACAACTGAAAAAGAGCTGCTAGCTATAGTATTTGCATTGGAAAAATTTCGTTCCTATTTGGTGGGATCTAAAGTCATTGTGTTCACTGACCATCCTGCAATTAAATATTTGCTAACCAAGGGCGAGTCTAAGCCTCGACTCCTTAGATGGATTTTGCTTTTGCAGGAATTCGACTTGGAGATAAAGGACAAAAAGGGGAGTGAGAACGTGGTCGCTGACCATTTGTCTAGGCTGGAAAACAAAGAAGTGACTACTCGGGAGAAAGAAATCCTTGAAGAGTTCCCCGATGAGAAACTGTTCGCAATTCGAGAGAGACCGTGGTTTGCCGACATCGCAAATTACAAGGCCGGGGGAACGGTCCCTGAAGACTTCACATGGCAACAAAAACAAAATTTCCTCCGTGATGTCCAACACTATCTTTGGGATGATCCCTTTCTCTTTAAGGTTGGCACGGATGGACTTCTTAGACGATGTGTTTCAGGAAGTGAAAGTCAAAAGATTCTATGGCATTGTCATGATTCTCCATATGGAGGCCACTACAATGGGGAACGCACAGCTGCAAAGGTACTCCAATCTAGATTTTATTGGCCATCCCTCTTCAAGGATGCGCAAGATCATGTAAAAAGTTGTGACAAGTGCCAGCGGACTGGCAGCAATATTTCATGTAGGGGGGAGATGCCATTGACCCATATACTTGAAGTAGAAGTGTTTGACTGTTGGGGCATTGACTTCATGGGACCATTCCCACCATCTCATTCGTGTCAATATATTTTGGTGGCAGTGGACTATGTTTCTAAATGGGTGGAAGCTATTGCCACTTCAAACAATGACTCCCAAACTATGGTAAAATTTGTTAAGAAGAACATCTTTTCAAGATTTGGCGTTCCAAGAGTCTTGATCAGTGATGGGGGTAGTCACTTTTGCAACACTCATCTTAGCAATGTACTATGAAAGTATGGTGTAAGGCATAAACTGTCAACCCCTTATCACCCTCAGTGCAATGGTCAAGTGGAGGTATCAAACAGAGAAATCAAAAGAATACTAGGAAAGACAGTGGGTAACGCAAGGAAGGACTGGGCAGTGAAACTAGATGATACTCTGTGGGCATACAGGACAGCCTATAAGACACCCTTAGGGATGTCCCCCTACCAATTGGTTTATGGCAAATCATGTCATTTGCCGGTTGAGCTTGAACATAAAGCATATTGGGCGTTGAAATTCCTAAATTTTGACCCCGCAACAAGTGGTGAGAAGAGGAACCTGCAACTTCATGGGTTAGAGGAGATGCGCCTGCATGCATATGAAAATAACAAGATCTACAAGGAAAAGATGAAGGTGTATCACGACAAACATATTTCAAGGAAGGAATTTTACCCTGGACAACAAGTGTTGTTGTTTAACTCGAGACTCAAGTTGTTTCCAGGGAAACTGAAATCCAAGTGGTCGAGCCCCTTTTTTGTTAAAGAAGTGACATCGTACGGAGCAATAGAAGTGGAAGAGCCAGAGTCCAAAAGATCTTTTAAGGTAAATGGACAACGACTCAAGCCATACCGTGGTAAGGCGGTAGAAGAGGCTCAAATGGTTCTCATGCTAAGAGACCCATAAGGGTCTAAAAGACGTCAAGCTAGTGACGTTAAAGAAGCGCTTAGTGGGAGGCAACCCATTTGTGAGCACCTCTCTTCTTCTCCTTGAGCAGGGGGCTCACCTTATCATCATTACTTGTTTTGAGTTTTTATTTTCATTCCCTGTCGACTTTATTTTGAATTTTGGTCTGTATTATATTGACAACTTATTCTGTGATATTGAGGCACCACGACCTTGATCTTTAACAGCATCTTCAATGATGATGATTTGTGGTGTTTGGCTTTATATGTTTTACAGTTTACTTAGTGCTCGCTAGCACGCCAATTTTTATCATCAGGTAGTGTCAGTGGTCAAGACAAAAGTGGCGGAAGATTTAGATCATCTGCTGGCAGGCTTTCGAGAGTTTCATCTCTTACCATCCCAGCCGTGAGGTTTGAGCCCAAACACCTATATCATTGATTGTGTGTATATTCCTTGCTTGCATTATTCTGCAGAACTTGAAGTTGTGCTTAACTATCTTGCATGTGACTTACATACACACTGAGGCAAAAAAGTTTTGGAACCCCTGGGCCTTTCAAGCCACCTAATAAGTATCTATCCTTTGTTAGCCCCTCTGAGCCTAATTGTTATTTTTTTATACTTTTTTCTGCAAAGTAAATGCCTAGTTGTTTCTTAACTTGGAGTTAGGTAGACAAAAGTGCGACTGTGGGAAAAATCCTAAATTTGGGGTTGCTCATGGAATAGCAACAATCTAAGTTTGGGGTGGTATACAAGAGAAAGGAACATATAAAAGAAAAATAATAATAAATAAATAAATAAATGATTTTCCTTCTCTTGTAGAATGCTTATGGGAAATTGGTAAGTAAGTGTGATTGTTTGAATTTGACAAAGAGAGAAGTAGGCCTAACTCCAAGTTGTAACCTACTTATCCAAATACTATCCACCCTTACCTAAGCCCCGTTACAACCTTTAAGTCCTCAAATAATGTGTGTGCATATCATGTGTATTGACTGTCTAGAACTTGTTCAAGCCTATGAAACGATGGTGCAGGTATTGTGAATTGAGTGAATACCTTAGACACCTCAAAAGAGAGAAACACTAGTGAGATGTGTCAAAAAGAGAGGACTTGAGATTGCTTGCCTGCCTATGATCTTGTGTCTTACCAATTCAATTGTCTTGCTACTACACTGTGTTGGATGATTGTTTTTGACGTGCTGAGTGGCCAATGGTTTGTGTGAAATATGTGACAGCTGAATAAAAAAAATAGCCATTGTGGGAATTGAATGATTGCTTGAGGACAAGCAAAAATCTAAGTTTGGGGTTGTGTTGACTCTCTGTCATGTGTATAAAGTTGTGCAATTTTAGAACCAAAACTGCGGGTATTTTATTGTAATTCGGTTGATTGCCGGGGAATCAGCTTAGTTTTAGATTGATGTATTAGGATTCATTTTGTAAGTTATATCTCTCACTCCTGGTGCCAAATGCAAGGGAAGACCTTCAAGTTGTCATAGCATCAACTAGCGAACCAGACATTTGCCTAGTGGTGCAACAGGAATTTGAAGGAGGAGCCACTGACAGTTTTCGCGTCGCGACCAGGAGGCGTCGCGTCGCGACCAAGCAGGATATTTCCACAGGATTTGGCGCTAACATTTTTCGCGTCGCAACAGGCTCGCGTCGCGTCGCGATGGATGGCCGAAATTAGGGTTTTTAAGATCAGTTTTGCGTTTTTGGAAGGGACTTCGTCTGGGGAGCGGAACAGAGTTTTGGAGCAGCTGAAGGGTGCGATTTTGGGGACTTCTCATCACTTGGGAACAAGGGGTTTGTGAATTCTCTAGTTCTAGGGTTTAAGGCTTTACCTAATTGCATGAATCACCTAAGGAATTAGGGTATCTCAATTAGGTAAAAGGGGTTTTGAGGCAAGAGATTGTCCTTAACCTACTTTAGTGAATTGAATCTGATATCTTGGATAAATAACTTGAAATTAACTGAAGGTTCATATGCTAGGTGAGGGGAGAGGATTCGATCCCTAATCGCTTTTCTTGCTTTATTAAACAACCGTTTTATTTCGCGTTACTAAATTCCAAAATTATTCCAATTTCCCCATCTAAGAATTTATAAATTTGCATTTGTTAACAACGCGCAATCCCTGTGGATACGACCGGTACTTACCGTTTTCTCTATCACTTGCAACGTTTCAGTACACTTGCTGAAATTTTAACAATAACTCTTTTGCCGACTTTGGGCGGTCTTCATCCTTTTTCTAATCTGTCGGATCTTCTCAGTAGTCACTCGGACTAAATCAGGACCCAACAATCTTTGCTCACCGACATCCCACCAACACAATGGTGTTCTACACTTTCTTCCATATAATGCTTCATATGGAGCCATTCCGGTACTAGAATGGTGACTGTTGTTATAAGCAAACTTCACCAATGGAAGATGATCCTCCCATCGGCCCCCACTGTCAAGTACACAAGCTCTAAGCATATCTTCCAAAGTCTGAATTGTTCTTTCAGTCTGTCTGTCCGTCTGCGGATGATAAGCGGTACTAGCACATACCGTTGTTCCCAATGCCATATTCAGTGCTCTCCAGAATCGTGATGTAAACTTGGGATCATGATCACAGATGATACTCGTGGGAATTCCATGTAGCTTCACAATATTCTTGAGATACTCTTCTGCTAACTTAGCAACTCTGCAATTCGAACGTACTGGAATAAAATGAGCAGACTTGGTCAAGTGATCAACCACTACCCAAATAGAATCATTTCCGGCTTGGGACCGTGGTAACCCGATGACAAAGTCCATAGAAATTCTTTCCCATTTCCATTCTGGCACATTCAAAGGCTATAACTGACCGGCAGGCTTTCGGTGCTCTATCTTAACCCTTTGACAAGTTAAGCATCGAGACACGAATTATGCAATCTCTACTTTCATTCTCGGCCACCAATACAACTGCTTAAGATCCCTATACATCTTGGTAGACCCAGGATGTATTGAGAACTGACTCTTGTGAGCCTATTCTAAAACCTGCCTCTTGATATTTTCATCATTCGGCACACAGATTCTACCATCAAAGCAAATCACACCATCACTATCTTCGGTGTAATTTGGCAACCTCTTCTGCGTTTGCAGCTCTAGATCAATCTCTTGGGCTGAGCGAATCAGATTCCTCAAGGGACTCAAAATTTGAATATGACTCAACACCAATCTGTTTCTTCTTGGCTTAACCTTCAAGTTAAGATCTCTAAAAGATTCCAACAATGCCATCTCATGAATCATTAATTCCGCCGTGTGAATAGACTTCCTACTCAAAGCATCGGCTACAACATTAGCCTTTCCTGGATGGTACTTCAGTTCAAAATCATAATCTTTCAGAAACTCTACCCATCTCCTCTGTCTGTTGTTCAGCTCATTTTGGTCAAACAAATACTTAAGGCTCTTGTGATCACTAAAGACTTCGAAACGAGACCCATACAGGTAATGTCTCCAAATCTTTAGGGCATACACAATCGCCGCCAACTCTAGGTCATGAGTTGGATAATTATCTTCATGAGACTTCAGCTGTCTGGAGGCATAAGCAACCACTTGTTGATTCTGCATAAGAACACATCCTAAACCCTTTACCAGAGGCGTCACAGTAAATTTGGAATCCCATATACGGATTTGGAAGAATTAGAATTGGTGCAGAAGTTAAACGATTCTTCAATTCTGAAAAGCATTCATCACAGTCAGAGTCTCATACAAACGGTTGACCCTTGCATAGAGGTTTTGTAATCTTGGAGAAGTCTTTTATGAAACGTCGATAAAATCCGGCGTGTCCTAAAAAACTTCTCACCCCTTTAACATTCCTAGGAGGAGGTAACCTTTCTATGATTTCTATCTTGGCTTGATCAACCTCAATGCCCTTTGACGAGATTTTATGGCCAAGAACAATTCCTTCTTGAACCATGAAATGACACTTTTCCCAATTCAAGATTAAATTGGTTTCAATGCATCTCTTTAATACTGCATTGAGGTTAACCAAGCAAGAATCATAGCAGGGACCAAAAACACAAAAGTCATCCATAAATACCTCAATAGCATTTTCCATCATATCAGAGAATATAGAAAGCACGCACCTTTGAAAAGTTGCAGGAGCGTTACACAGACCGAAGGGCATCCTCCGATAGGCGAAAACGCCAAATGGGCATGTAAAGGCAGTTTTCTCCTGATCTTCTGGTTCTACTGCTATTTGGTTGTATCCAGAGTATCCATCCAGGAAGCAATAAAAGGCCTGACCGGCTAATTTTTCAAGCATTTGGTCCATGAATGGCAGAGGGAAATGGTCCTTCCGAGTGGCTTGGTTCAGTCTCCTGTAATCGATACACATTCTCCACCCAGTGACTGTGCGAGTAGGGATCAGCTCATTCCTCTCATTTTTAATAACGGTCATACCACCCTTCTTGGGCACCACATGGACCGGGCTCACCCAAGAGCTGTCTGAGATTGGGTAGATCATTCCGGCATCTAAGAGTTTTAACACTTCCTTCCTCACCACATCCTTCATAGTGGGATTTAACCGTGGCTGAGGTTGAATCACCGGCTTGAACTCTTCCTCGAGCTTGATCTTGTGCATGCAAAAAGCTGGACTAATCCCCTTAAGGTCGGAGATAGTCCAACCTAGTGCAGCTCTATTTAATCTCAACACTCTCATCAGTTTTTCCTCTTCCAGCTTAGTTAAAGAACTACTGATGATGGCTGGGTATTAATCATTGCTCTCAAGGAATACATACTTTAAATGAGAGGGAAGTTGTTTCAATTTGGGAGTTTCTTTGTCTGGGCCTTCCCCCCTATTCAGCTCTTCTTTTCTCTTGAACACCCTTTCTACCTGAGAAGCTTCAAACTGGCGAATGCAGTCCTCTATTTCAATTCCCAAGTTTTCGTCCAAGCCCTCAATCGAGTTCACAATTACCTTCTCTAGAGGAGGAGAGGGTAAATTATGTCTAAAAGTTTCTTGCACTGAATCTTCAATCACATCCACCTTAAAACATTTTTCTTAGCCTTAGCTGTCCTTGTTGAACTTCTACGAGGGCCCGCCCAGTGGCCAAAAATGGTCTACCAAGGAGAAGTGGGACATCTGCATCTTCTTCCATTTCAAGAATCACGAAATCAACAAGAAATAAAAATTTGTCAACTCTTACCAGAACATATTCCAAGATCCCATAAGGTTGTCTGATTGATTTATCTGCAAGCTGCAGACTCATCCTAGTGGGTTTCACCTCACCTCCACCTAGCTTCTTGAACATAGACAATGGCATCAGGTTGATGCTTGCTCCCAAATCACAAAGGGCCTTGCCTATAGTCAAGTTCCCAATGGTGCAAGGTATGGTGAAACTTCCAGGATCTTTCAATTTGGGAGGAAGTTTCCTTTGAATAATGGCACTACATTCTTCGGTCAGAGCCACCGTTTCATCTTCTTTGAACTTCCTCTTTTTACTCAACAATTCCTTCATAAACTTTGCATAAATAGGCATTTGCTCCAGGGCCTCTGCGAAAGGAATGCTAATTTGGAGACTGGAGAAGATCTCCATGAACTTTGAAAACTGCTCATCTTTGTGATTCTTCTTACTCCGCTGAGGGTATGGCAACTTCATGTAGGAAGGAATTTCCTTGGGCTTCTCGTCCACCTGCAAATTTTCATTAAACACATTTTTTTTTTGTTAGACTTCACCACTCCCTCATTTTTTTTACTCAACTCATTTTCAACTTCTTCCTTCAACACTTCCATTTCACTACTTTCCCCTCCAGAGTTGTGCTTGGTCGCTTCAACCGGGTTAAGTTCCTTACCACTCCTCAAGGAAATAGCTCCGCAACTCTCAACCTCATGGTTCCTCGCCATGCCTTGTGTGACTTGTTCTTGGGATTTCAATGTGGTCTGAGTCGTTTGCATACATTGGGATAGTACATCATGCAATTGAACCCCCTGGTCATGGAGTTGTTTTACTTGGGTAATTGTTGGATTTCGAGACCTACTCTCCAATGCAGCTGCCACTTGTTTGGTGAGAGATTCGATTTGAAGAGACATTAGCTTTTGTTGGGCTAACACAGCGCTATTAGAATCCAGTTCCAAAATCCTCTTTTTCTGTACAGCTATACACTCATTCGGCATTCTATATTCATTTGATGTCATATCGTCTATCAATCGTGTAGCTTCTTCCCAGGTTTTGTTACCCAAAGACCCTCCTGCTGAGGTGTCTAGCATCATCCTGGTTGGAGGTTTCAATCCATGATAGAAGGTTTGTAGCTGCACAAAATCGTCAATACCATGCCCAGGACACTTTCTTAATGACAGCTTGAATCTCTTTCAGGAATCGTACAAGGACTCTTCATCCTCCTGTGCGAAGTTGGAGATTTCTGTTCTTTTTTCAATAAACTTAGAAATTGGGAAGAACCTTGTTAGGAACTTACCTTCAAGTTCACTCCAGGCATTAATAGTTCCTGGTGGAAGAGTATTCAACCAATCCTTTGCTCTGCCTGTTAAAGTGAAAGGGAACAGGCGCAACTGCTTGGAGTTTTCATCTACTCCCTCAGGATAGGTGGTCCCACAGATTTCATGGAAGTGGGATAAGTGTTGATTGGGGTCTTCAGTATCTGACCCAGAAAACGGCTTTGACCTTAATGCTGAGAGAACGGACGACTTGATATTAAAAGTGGCCGCCCACACTGGTTGGAAGGTGTGAGTATGTGTGCCTTGAGTTCTTCTCCCAAAATCATTGAGAGTGCGTCTGCCTAGTGGATTTTCCGCCATTAATTCAACCGAATGTACCTGTGCCCCTGTCTAAACAATCTTTTGGAAACACCACGCAAACGTCAACAGGTCCAAGAGAACCACTAAGCAGCACAATTAGGTAACTCAGAATAAAACAAAAACTAAAAATCTAGAATCGACTCGTTTGCCTTGTTGACAACGAAATCAACAATCCCCGGCAACGGCGCCAAAAACTTGTTAAGACTTTGGCAAGTGTACCAAATGTCGCCGCAAGTAATAAAATATCAGTAAGAACCGGTCGATCCACAGGGATTGCGCGTTGAAAACAATAGCAAAGTGGTAAATTCTAGATTGTAAAGGTTTTGGTAATTGGAGTAATCAGTAACAGTACACAAACGTGATTTAAGAATACGAGAAAAACGACTAGGGATCGAATCCTCTCACCTCGCCTATCACATGAACCTTAGCCAATTCAAGTTAATTATTCAATTTCTAGATTCAATTCACTAATTAAGGTCAAGAGCAATTTCTTGCCTCAAGACCCCTATTACCCTAAGAGTTACCCTAATTCCTTAGGTGAGTCATGCCAGAGGGTAACGCATTAAGATTAAGAATTTTAATGAATTCACATAAGCTACCACATATTCCTATGATGATTACTAGCATGTGATCTAACTACCCACTTTCCAGCTACTAATTCATATTCCTATGCAATCACTAGCCTGGATCATCACAATTATCATATGTAATTGAAAAGCATTAAGAACATAGGTATTTAGACAAGTAAATCGAATAACAACTGAATTGATTAGAACAATGGTTCACATGATAGGGTTGGGAGATTCATCTCTCCCTAATCTAAGCAAATTAGTTACAATCCATCCTAAGAGTAGAAACCAACATAAAATAGAAAACAAACATAAAGGAAGACATTAGAACCTTCAATCCCTTGTTCCCAAGTGGTGAGAAGGCCCAAAAATTGCACCCTCCAGCTGCTCCAAAATGTGGCTCAGATCCCAAGACGAAGTCCTCAGGAAAAACGTTGAAACTGCTTTAAAAACCCTAATTTTCGCTTACCATCGCGACGCGACCCGTGACCATCGCGTCGCGAAATAGGACAGAAACATCTGGCTTCGCAAAACTCCTCCTGGTCGCGTCGCGAACCCTCCTGGCCGCGACGCGATATTGGACAGAAATTAATTCCCTCTATTTTGCTGCATTTCCGGGCAAGTTTCTGGTTCGCCGAATGATGCCACAATCAATTAGAGGTCTTCAAGTCCAATTTAGCTCCAAAAGTGAAGGAATTACTTACAAATTAACTTCCTACTACAATTATCTAAAACTAGACTAAATCCCCAGATAATGACTGTGATACAATGAAAAACCTGCACAATTGGTCCTAAAAATGCATAACTTACATCATATGATTGAGAGTCAACACATAGTTCTTCATTAGTTCGGTGTCGTCGCTCTGCTACGTAGCACTCGGGGGGGATGAACGCTGATTTATTTTAATTATTTATGACTTGTATTTTGTTGGATTTTAGTGGGTGAAGCCGTGCATATTTGCAACGATGTTAATGATTGATTTTGTTGAATTTTCCGCTGCGTGATCGAATGTTATTTGACGTTGATGTTTTAAAAAGTTCTATGTATTTCGAATTGTTTTTGAGAAATGTGACATCCGTTTTGTCGTTAAAAACTTTGATTTTACGTTAATAAACTACCGGGTAAAAATGGGTGTTACATTAGTGGTATCAGAGCAGTTTCGGTCTGTCCGGCCAAGTTGTCAAGTATTGTGTCATTGACGATCAAGTATTGTCAATTGGTTCTAACTGTTGTTCATGTTGTAGTGACTAGTTGAGATGGCTGGAAGGAACGATGCTGCTATTGCTGCTGCGTTGGCTGCTATGGCTCAGGCCGTGGAGGGTCAACAGAATGCTGGTGAGAATGCTGGGTCTCGTAGTTTGGCGACCTTTCAGAGAGAGAATCCGCCTACTTTCAAAGGCAAGTACAATCCTGATGGAGCGTTGGCTTGGCTGAAGGAGATGGAGAGAATCTTCCGTGTGATGGACTGCACTCCAGCGCAGAAGGTTCGTTATGGTACTCATATGTTGGCAGAAGAGGCTGATGACTGGTGGCTAGAGACTAGTCAAAGGTTGGTGGCTATAGGTGAAGAGGTCACTTGGGTTGTGTTCCGTAGGGAATTTATGAGGAAGTACTATCCGGAGGATGTTCGGGGTAAGAAGGAAATTGAGTTCCTTGAGCTGAAGCAAGGAAACCTGTCAGTTACTGAGTATGCTGCTAAGTTTGTGGAATTGGCTAAGTTTTATCCGCACTACAGTGAAGCGACTGCTGAGTTCTCGAAGTGCATCAAGTTTGAAAACGGGTTGCGACCAGAGATCAAGAAGGCAATCGGGTATCAGAAAATTCGTGTCTTTTCGGATTTGATTGATCTGCAGAATCTATGAAGAAGATAACAATGCTCACTATAAGATACTTACTGAGAAGAGGAACAAGAATCCGAGTCGTGGTAAGCCGTATGATGCTCCTGCAGGGAGAGGTAAACCGAGAGCCGCTGATGGTAAGAGAACTAGTGGGGGAGATGCTCCGGCTGGTATTGTGTGCTTCAGATGTGGCAAAGCTGGGCATAAGAGTAATGCGTGCAAAGCTGAGCCGATAAGGTGTTTCCGTTGTGGTAAGCTCGGGCATGAGGCGTCCGGGTGTGAGCATAAGGAGGTGGTTTGTTTCAACTGTGGCGAAGGAGGTCATATCAGTAGTCAGTGTCAGAAACCAAAGAAGGAGCGGACCAGTGTAAAAGTGTTCGCATTGGCAGGGGAAAAGACTTCTGAAGAAGATGGACATATTAGAGGTACGTGCTTCATTAACGGTACTCCTCTAAAATCCATTGTTGATACTGGTGCTATCATTGCTTTATTGCTGCTGATTGTTGTAAGAGATTGAGTCTTGTATTTTCTGCTATGAATGGAGAGATGGTTGTCGACACTCCAGCTAAGGGGTCGGTAACTACTTCTCTGGTGTGTTCTCAGTGTCCCTTGTCGATCTTCGACAGAGACTTTGTTGTGGATTTTGTTTGTTTGCCGTTGAGCGGATTGGACGAAATCTTGGGTATGAACTGGTTAGAGCATAACCATGTCCATATCAATTGTCGTAGCAAGTCGGTGAGTTTTGGAGGAGAGGAGCCTGGTTTGTTATCCGCTAGTCAGTTGCGGAAGTTGATGAAGGAAGGAGTTCAGTTATTCTCGCTGATGGCATCGTTGTCTGTTGAGAATCAAGCTATCATCGAAGAGTTGCAGGTGGTGCGCGAGTTTCCTGATGTTTTCCCTGATGAGATTCCAAGTGTACCGCCAGAGAGGGAAGTTGAATTCTCTATTGATCTTGTACCTGGTACCAGACCTGTTTCTATGGCACCGTACAGGATGTCCGCATCCGAATTGTCTGAGTTGAAGAAGCAACTTGAGGATCTACTCGAGAAAAAGTTTGTGAGACCGAGTGTATCGCCGTGGGGAGCTCCTGTGTTGTTAGTGAAGAAGAAGGATGGTAGTATGAGACTCTGTGGATTATCGGCAGTTGAATAAGGTGACAATTAAGAACAAGTATCCACTTCCGAGGATAGACGATTTGATGGATCAGTTGGTGGGTGCTCAAGTGTTCAGTAAGATTGATTTGAGATCAGGTTATCATCAGATCAAGGTGAGGGACGAAAATATTCAGAAGACGGCTTTCAGAACCCGTTATGGTCATTATGAGTATTCGGTGATGCCGTTCGGTGTTACCAACGCACCAGGGGTATTTATGGAATATATGAATATTATATTTCATACCTACTTAGACCGGTTTGTGGTGGTGTTCATTGACGACATTCTGATTTACTCTAAGTCGGAAGAAGAGCACGCCGAGCAGCTGAGGTTAGTATTGGAGGTACTAAAGGAAAAGAAGTTGTATGCGAAGTTGTCGAAGTGTGAGTTTTGGTTGAAAGAAGTGAGTTTTCTCGGTCATGTCATTTCTGGTAGTGGTATTGCGGTGGATCCGTCGAAAGTAGATGCAGTGTTGAATTGGGAAGCCCCAAAGTCGGCTACCGAGATTAGAAGCTTTTTGGGATTGGCCGGCTATTATAGGAGATTCATTAAAGGTTTTTCTAAGTTAGCACTTCCGTTAACTCAGTTAACCTGCAAAGGAAAGGCTTTCGTGTGGTACGCTCGTTTTGAAGAGAGTTTCGCCGAATTGAAGAAGAGGTTGACGACGTTTCCCATCTTGACGTTGCCCAATCCGGGAGAGTCTTTTGTGGTGTATTGTGATGCTTCCAAGATGGGTTTAGGAGGTGTGCTTATGCAGAATGGGAAGGTAGTTGCTTATGCGTCGAGGCAGTTGAGGGTTCATGAAAAGAACTATCCTACGCATGACTTAGAGCTTGCTGCAGTTGTGTTTGTGCTGAAAATTTGGAGGCATTATCTTTATGGTTCTAGATTTGAGGTGTTTAGTGACTATAAGAGCTTGAAATATTTGTTTGACCAGAAGGAGTTGAATATGAGGCAGCGACGGTGGTTGGAGTTGTTGAAGGACTATGATTTCGGTTTGAATTATCATCCGGGCAAAGCTAATGTCGTGGCTGATGCTTTAAGCCGAAAGATCTTGCATATGTCGGTGATGATGGTTAGGGAGTTGCAACTGATTGAGGAGTTCAGAGATATGAGTTTGGTCTGTGAAGTGACACCGCAGAGTGTCAGGTTGAGGATGTTGAAGATTAATAATGACTTTTTGGGCAGTATCAGAGAAGCTCAGAAGTTGGATGTTAAGTTGGTGGATTCGATGGTTGGGATCGATCAGTCTGAGAATAATGATTTCGAGCTGGATGCGCAAGGTGTGTTGAGATTCCGTAATAGAATTTGTATTCCTGATGACGCGGAGATGAAGAAAGCAATTCTTGAAGAGAGTCATAGGAGTAAGTTGAGTATCCACCCGGGAGCTACTAAGATGTATCAGGACTTGAAGAAGTTGTTTTGGTGGCAAGGGATGAAGCGTGATGTAGCGCAGTTTGTGTATGCGTGTTTAACTTGTCAAAAGTCGAAGGTTGAACACCAGAAGCCTGCAGGGTTGATGCAACCGTTAGAGGTTCCAGAATGGAAATGGGATAGTATTTCAATGGACTTTGTGACGGGATTTCCAAATACCGCGAGAGGCCATGAAGCTATTTGGGTGATTGTTGATAGGCTAACGAAGTTGGCTCATTTTGTTCCTATTAACATCACATATCCAGTGCCGAAGTTGGCAGAGATCTATATCCGAGAGATTGTGAAGCTGCATGGTGTTCCGCTGTGTGTCGTTTCGGATCGGGATCTGAGGTTCACGTCTGAGTTTTGGAAGAGTTTGCAAGCGGAGTTGGATTCTAAGTTGAGGTTGAGTTCGGCGTATCACCCTCAGACGGATGGTCAGTCAGAGAGGACTATTCAGTCGTTAGAGGATTTGTTGAGAGCTTGTGTTCTGGAGCAAGGAGGTTCGTGGGATGCGCACCTTTCGTTGATAGAGTTCACGTATAATAACAGTTACCATTCTAGTATTGGGATGGCACCTTTTGAAGCATTGAATGGTCGGAGATGTCGGACTCCTTTATGTTGGTATGAATCTGGAGAAAGTGTAGTACGTGGACCTGAAATTGTTCGAGAGACTACTGAGAAGGTGAGACTGATTCGGGAGAAGATGAAAGCTTCGCAAAGCAGACAGAAGAGTTACCATGATAAGCGAAGGAAGGATTTAGAATTTCAAGCAGGTGAGCATGTGTTTTTGAGAGTCACTCTGGTGACCGGTGTTGGACGCGCTTTGAAGTCTAAGAAGCTCACGCCTCGTTTTATCGGTCCGTATCAGATTTCAGAAAGAATTGGAAGTGTCGCTTATAGGGTGTCCTTGCCGCTTAATCTTTCGAACTTGCACGATGTGTTTCATGTGTCGCAACTTCGGAAGTATGTTTCAGATCCATCTCATGTGATTCATATGGATGATGTGCAAGTACGGGATAATCTCACTGTGGAGACGATGCCTGTGCGTGTTGAAGATCATGAAGTGAAGACTCTTAGAGGCAAGGAGATTGCTTTGGTGAAGGTAGTCTGGCTGGGAGCTGCCGGAGAAAGCACGGCGTGGGAGCTGGAAAGCAAGATGCGGGAGTCGTATCCAGAGTTGTTCGAATCAGGTAAATTTTCGAGGACGAAAATATTCTAAGTGGGGGAGAGTTGTAACGCCCAAAAAATTTAATTAATTATTTAATTAAATTGTTTGGGAATTTAATTGGTAGAAATAATAAAATAAATAATAATGTTAGAATATATGAACCTATGGTTAGGGTTTGTAGTAGTGAATTAAGAGTGTCATGGACAAGGCCCGTGTTTAAGTCGCATATCCAAGAGAAAAAGCCCATGAAAATTCACTAAGTATAAAAAGGGATTAGTTAGGGTTTTGCGCATTTGAGAAAGAACAAAAATTAGAAATAGAAAGAAGAGAAGACATGGCGCGGCGAAGAGAAGAGGAGAGCTAGGGCAAGCCAAAAATTTTGAGTTCTTCAAAGGCTAAGGTAAGGGTGGGGTTCTATCTCTATAATTGGGTGTATGAAGGGCTCTATGTAGAAAGGCTAATGGAACCCTACGTGATTAAGTTATAAAACCTTAGTTGTAGGAATTAAATTTGATTGATGATGAATGAAGGTGAACTGATGATGTTTGAGCATGATTGAATATGTTTGAATATGATTGGTGATTGATTGAATACACTTGATGATGAATTGAACACAAAATCCTGTCCATAGGGCGCCATGGGCGCCAATGTTGCTGTTGCTGGGCGCCTCCCTGGGCGCCAAAATTCTGTGCGTGTTGCTGCCCAAGGGCGCCATTCTGTGCTGTGTGACTGGGCGCCTTCCTGGGCGCCAAAATCTGTGCCTGTTCCTGTTGCCTGGGCGCCATGGGCGCCATCCTGTGATGTTGTCTGCTGTTCTATGTTTGTTCTGGCGCAGGGGCGCCAAGGGCGCCAAGTATTGGCTGCCCAATCTGTGATGTATCTACGATGTTGTGGCGCATGGGCGCCAAGGGCGCCAATGTGGTGGCTGCCCAGTTGATGTTTGGTGCGTGGTTCTGGCGCATGGGCGCCAAGGGCGCCAAGTGTGGCTGCCCTGTGTTGCTGTTTTCCATATTGTTCTGGCGCATGGGCGCCACGGTGGTGGCTGCCCAACTGCTGTTGGCCATGTTTTCTGGCGCATGGGCGCCAAGATGGTGGCTGCCCAAATTGTGCTTTTCTACGATGTTCTGGCGCATGGGCGCCAAGGGCGCCAAGTGTGGCTGCCCAAAGTTGCTGTTGTTGTTGTCTCCTGGCGCCATGGGCGCCAAGGGCGCCAGTTTGGCTGCCCGTTGTGCTGCTGGGCGCCATGGGCGCCAGTTTGGTTGCCCGTTGTGCTACTGGGCGCCATGGGCGCCAGTTTTGGCTGCCAATTGTGTTGTTGGGCGCTGTGGGCGCCAAGGGCGCCAAGGGTGGCTTCCCAAATGTGATGTTGAATATGTGATTGTTGCGATGTTGCCAAAATACTGTGATGTTGCCAAAATGCTGTGATGTTGCCAAAAATATTGAAAATTGCTAAATTGTAAATTGTTGACGACGATGTTATACGACGAAGTTGCCTCTATTTATTGGCAGGTGATGTGTTATAGGCCTACGGCCATTGTTGCTTTTCGATGTTGTTGTGTGTTGTGTAATCGTTGCTATTTGTCGTGCATTTACATAGTGTCGCATGCATTGCATATTTTTACGACGGAGCTATGCTCAAACCACGACGACGACGTTGCGATGTTGATACCCCTATTTACGGGTTTGAATTATGGTACCACATGCATTATAGGGCGGTGGCCCTGAGTTGAGTCACATTCCGCATTACGTGCATATTTATGTGATTGAGACGATGTTGACTGATGTTAAATGATGATTGATGCTGAAATGATGTTGACTGATGTTAAATGATGATTGATGCTGGAATGATGATTACTAATGTTAAATGATGAATTGTTGCTGTAACCTGAATATATATTGCTTTTCAAGTAGCTAATTATATAGTGCTATATCTCACCCCTTCTGTTTGAATGTTACCCCAATGTTGGTAACGTGCAGGTGATCTCGAATGAAGGCCATAGTTCTTCATTAGTTCGGTGTCGTCGCTCTGATACGTAGCACTCGGGGGGGATGAACGCTGATTTATTTTAATTATTTATGACTTGTATTTTGTTGGATTTTAGTGGGTGAAGCCGTGCATATTTGCAACGATGTTAATGATTGATTTTGTTGAATTTTCCGCTGCGTGATCGAATGTTATTTGACGTTGACGTTTTAAAAAGTGCTATGTATTTCGAATTGTTTTTGAGAAATGTGACATCCGTTTTGTCGTTAAAAACTCTGATTTTACGTTATTAAACTACCGGGTAGAAATGGGTGTTACAACAAACATCATTAGGAGAGATTTGCTCAATGAAGGGGTTAGATAAGAATATTTCATAACAATGTATATATCAGAGATAAGCGCAGATTATAATCCCCCTTTCTATATGCAAACATTTAAGAAAATACTCCCCCTGAAACATGCAAATCACATAACTCTCCCCCTTTTGGCATTATCAAAAAGCGGGAAAAGTAAATAAATCATGTCAAGGCATATATTCAAACGATAAGTGAAAATCAACTTGCATGAAGTTTTCAAAAGCTTCATTTTGGAGCTCACCACCGTGATCACTTCGGATAGATGCAATAGTTAAACCTTTTTCGTTTTGAATGATCTTATCAAGTTTTCGAAAAGCATCAAAAGCGTCGTTTTTATGAGAGATAAACAAGGTCCATGTATAGCGAGAGTAATAACGAGTGCATAGTAATTGCCACCATAAGACAAGTAGAAGAATCAAGCACGACCTTATTACCTTTGTCGCAAAGTTGACTAATACTCAGCAAGTTATGCTTCAAGCCTTCAACTAATAATGCATTTTCAATAACAGGTTTTGGTTTCTTACCAATAGTACCGACGCCACTAATTTTACCTTTTGTATTGTCACAATAAAACACAAGTCCGCTTCTTTTTGGAGCTAAATGAGAGAACTTCTCTTAGTCTCCTGTCATGTGCTTTGAACAACCGCTATCTAGATACCACTTTGAGCTTTTGGCTTTCAAGCACACCTACAACACAAAATCAATTTTTGGCTTTTGGTACCCAAATCATCTTGGGTCCTTTTGGGTTAGTCTTGGGAATTGTGCCCTTTGGAATCCACTTCCATTTGTCATTCATATCAATGTTCTTTCTTGCATTACAAATAGAAGATGTATGACCTTTTCTACCACAATAATAACATTTTGTAAAAGGGCTACTAGATGTGATGTTGGGACTAAAAAACGTTTTGAAAGATTTTTGATGATTCTTCGGTTGATAGCCCAAACCAGCTTTATCATAAGTTCCCCTTTGGTTTCCCAAAATGATATTTAGATTATCTCTTCCCCTGGTGAATTTTGCAAGAGTGTTGTGCAAATCATCAATTTTATTTTTCAAAACATTGCACTCTTCACACTTGGGAATATGCTCCTTTTGATTTTTATAAGAGTTGCAAGAGGAGACTTCACTTACAAAAATTTGTTTCTCTTTAAGAATCTCTATTTCCTTGTTTAAAGTTTCGATTTTAGATTGAAGAGTGGAAATAGTTTTCTTAGAAGTGGAAACAATTTTTCTAAGTTTAGTTGACTCGTTATTTAGTTCTTCACAAGTACTAAGCAACTCATCATAAGTTAAATCAAGTTCAGTTTCAAAGGAGTTTACCTTATCTTCCTCATGCTTTGCCATGAGACATAGTTTTGCTACCTCATTTTCGGATTCATCGGATGATTCCATATCATTTTCATCCCAAGCGATATACGCCCTTCTTCCTTTTGATTTCTTTCGAAGATCTCTATGTTTTTGACTTTGAGGACAGTCCGGCTTTATGTGCCCCTTCTTACCACATTTATAACACGTTGGGTTGAAGGAAGTTCCTTCCTCATTTTTGCTTTGAGGATTTGGTTTACCTTTATACCTCATGAACTTTTTGAACATTCGAACCATTTCACTCATGTCTTCATCACTTTCATTGGAGCTATCATAATCTTCCGTGTCACTTTCTTTGATACATGCTTTTAGCGCAAGTCCTTTATTTTTCTTTTCACCTTCCTCACTTTCAATGAGTCGATTTAATTCGCGCTCATGTTCCTGCAATTTACCAAACAAGGTGGTTAAGTCCATAGAAGATAAATTTTTAGATTCCGAGATAGCTGTCACTTTGGGTTGCCAATTTCTATTTAAGCATCGCAGAACTTTACTGGTCAAGTCCTCATTTTCGAAAGATTTTCCAAGGCCTCTAAGATGGTTAACTATATGGATGAAACGTTTGTTTAGTTCTTGGATGGTTTCACCCGGTTTCATCTTAAATAGTTCATACTCATGAGTTAATGTGTTCATTCTAGCCCTTTTGACCTCGGTAGTACCTTCATGGGTCACTTGAAGGGTTTCTTTGGCGGTTTTACAATGTGATACGCGATAGAACTCATCAATGCTTAATGCAGTTGTGATGATGTTCTTAGCTTTCAAATTGTATTGAACCTTTTCTTTTTCATCGTTGGTCCAAAGAGATCTAGGTTTGTTCACCATTTCATCAATAACAAGATGAGTGGGAACAAATGGACCATTTACGACAGCATCCCAAATATCACAATCTAATCCTTCAATAAAAATTTTCATTATTGTTTTCCAATAATCATACCCTTCACCATTGAAAGATGGGGGTCTGTTTAAGGAGTCATTTGAAGTCATCTTGCCTCTTGAGACAGTTAGTCTTGACCAAGAGTCTAGCTCTGGTACCACTTGTTGACCAAGTGACTTCAAACACAAAAGGGGGGTGAATTGTGAAATTAAAAATAGCACTTAAAAAATAAAGTCTTTAAAAGCAAGTTGATCAAGTAAAGTAAATTGCTTAAGAAAATGTTTTGATTTGAATAAGAGCGATAAGGAAATAAGTATAACTTGCAAGGAAAATAAAAGAGATGAAGGGAAAGAAGAAGACACGCAGAGTTTTATCCTGGTTCGGTCACCTCCTAGTGCCTACGTCCAGTCCCCAAGGAAAACTCCAAGGGATTATAATCAATCACTAGCTTTTAAAACAGGTTCAGCTAGAAACATTTACAACCAAAGACCTTTTTACAAAAACCCGGGATATCACCTCCCTATGTAACAGACCTTTAAAAACCTAGAGTTATCACCTCTCTATGAAAACACCAAGAGATATCACCTCTTTTGAATAACTTGGGATCACACCCAACCAAGAGATATCACCTCTCTTGAATACCTTGGGATCACACCCAAAAATAAGAAACACAAAGGATTTTGATAACACACTCAATAGTGTGGATAAAACAAATTGAAGCACAAGTTTACAATTCAAACTATATGAAATATAAAGCTCTCAAAATAAAATATTTAGCAAGTGTAAGAATAGTGAGAGTGATGAGAAGAAGAATAGAATTTCAGATGCAAGTGTGAGGTTTTTTTTTTGAGACTGAAGAGTGAGGCTGCTATTTATAGGCGTATAGAAAATATGACCGTTGAAACATTTATGGAAGATGTGAGAATCGATTGTTTGCCTGAATGAACGGAAATTGACAATCGATTATATGCTTGAGAATGAGTAAGATGCAAATCGATTATGTGCTTAAAACAAGGGATGTGCAAATCGATTATATGCTTATTTAAACCATGAGGGAATCGATTATGTACTTAATTAAATGATAGAAGAATCGATTATGGCCTTTACAAAATGCTCACAATCGATTTCATGCTTAGTTAAAATAGGAGAAGAATCGATTTCATGGTAAGGCTAAAATATAGGAGCAATCGATTCTTTGCTTCTCAATTGATTAGATAATCGATTGTGTGCTTTAGGAAACATGTAGGAATCGATTCTTTGCTTCACAATAGATTACCAAATCGATTTCAATCCTTTGGAAAAGGATAGGAATCGATTATGCACTTTAGGAAAAAGATAGGAATCGATTCTAGGTTTTCACAAAGTTGTTTTTAGGTTTAGGTACCTTGCTATGCATGCATAAAATATTTTCCAAAGCTTGTCATGCATGGGATTTGTTTTAAAATTATTTTCATGCAAAATTATTTTTATGAAACATATTGTGAGTGTGTGATTTATTTTATATTTAGAGAGCTTTATTTTCGCTTACAAATTGTCCTAATACACACACAACAGTAGAACCACTCTTGACTTGATTTTGATTACATTTTTCCGCTTTTTGCAGTCTAGTCCTTTTTGACCTTCTTTTGTCAATCATCAAAACCAGATTATTCCTGTCAATGCATATATTCACAACATTTATTTGTATCCCTAGTCTAGATAGCTACATGTAACATTCGTAACCCAAGTTTGGATAGCTATATGTTACATTTCATACTAACACAACACCGAAGACCTGCTTTTTCAGTCCCCCGGTGAATCCAATCCACTAATCCTTTCATCACTGGGAAAACATAGAAGGGGCCTAGGTTATGGGCTCATGACTTCCCTCCCCTAGTGTGTTATCATAGAGGTCGTCACCCCAATTAATGTCTTTTACATTAATTATCATACCTTGAATTATATCAAGTAGTTCATTATCATTCCTTGAATTATATCAAGTAGTTCATTATCATTTCTTCAATCATATCAAGTAGTTACATTATCATACCTTCAATCATATCAATTAATTACATTATCATTCCTTGAATTATATCAAGTAATTACATTATCATACCTTGAATCATATCAAGTAATTACATTATCATACCTTGAATTATATCAAGTAATTACATTATCATACATTGAATTATATCAAGTCATTACATTGGTTACCAAAACCTCAATGAACATTTAGTTCATTGCATTAACATAAGTTTGTGTTTCGCACTCGGGAACCCTATTCGGTTATCATCATTTAACATACTTGGGGAGTTTCCAATATTTCATTCATACCTACACTTAATTAAGCGAATTACGGTTATTTCGTCAATTCATAGGGTTGGGGAAGTGCTCCCTGTAAAAAAATTTTAGCATGTTGTTGCGAACGGGACCCATTGTCCGTGCTTAAGGGGCGCACGGTCCGTGCTCCCTGTGCAAAAACAAAATTTACACTACATTTTGACCGTTTCGTAATTCCGATCAATTCCAAAATCCGTCCCAATCGATTCCCGAACATAACAACACATCAATTTGGCACCAAACAACATTCATAATCAATCCAATCAATCAAACAATAAGCACACACTTAGCCATTCAAACGCAATCTTTGTGAAAACGGTTTTAAGCGAACTTTTCGAAACGAAAAACAGTTTTACTCAGTATAGGAACAGATATACATTCATTTTCAAAATAAGCAAAACCCTAAACGAGGATGAACTCACCCGAAGTGATGAAAATCACACAATGACAACTACGGAGCTCTCAAACCGAACAAACAACTCGAACTATCCCCATAATGCTCTTCAATTCGAACTTGAACTACCCAAAATGCTCCAACAGCTACCCAACTTACTGAAATTACAATGTGGTTGTTGGAGGTGTTCTAACAACTGAATATCATGTATCAACTCTCACATGCAAGCTCCAAAAACTCAGTTTTTTCCCAGTTGAGCTTGAGATGCTCATGAATGGCGAAATGAGATGGAAAGGGTTGTTGGGGATAATGTTTGTACTAGAATGTAGAGGAGAAGAAATGGAAGTGAATGGTGAAGAAAACTGGACATGCATTTATAGATGAAGCTTGGCTTTGCTCCTCTCTTTCCTCTCCCTCTCACGGTTCTCACTCTCACTCCCAAGCTCTTTCTTTCCTTCCAATTATGTTTTCAGTAAGTGACAAAGTGGGAGTGAGTGTTGTTTGTGTTTGGTGTTTAATGAGAGTGTGAGGTGGAACGTCAGCTGATGGTTTCAAGTGAAATGGGGCTTTTAAGGCACTGTGAATTGACCATACTACCCTTGGATTCTAATCAATCACTTAAACCCCAATTCAACTCAACAATTACTAATAAGTCAAATACTTAATATAATTTAGCACATAAGCACACAACAAATCATTTAATCAATGACACCATCTCATAATAAATAATTGATGCCAATTTACCCAGTTTAGCTAATTAATTTAGTTATGATCTCATGCTAATTTTTAAACTACAAAATTAGCCAAATTGGGGATGTTATAGCCCCGGCGAGAGAGCGCGGCAATCGGTCATCTCACCTCCCCAAGGAAATACTTTTCGTGAGAACGATATCAATTATTTAGTTGGTAAGCATTGTAACTTTTTGTTGCACCTATTCATGTTGGATAAATTTACATTAACCCGGATTGCTCATTTATTTGTTCATCATTGAAGATGTGATGGGTATTTTTACTGGTGTCGGGAGCGAAAAAGAGGATATCAAAAATGGGGCGAAGTCGAAATTCATAAACATGGAGCTTGAGCACGAAGGGTTACGATACATTTTACTTTGTTATACTTTTACTTTATCTATATATTTTCATAAAGATACTTATTATTCTTTGCTAATATTTTCTATTTGAGACGCACAGATTTCGTTTCAAAATCACAGTTTTTGGGTCCTTTGTCGATGAGGTAAACTCATTCATTGCAAGCGGCGAAGCAACAAATGATGTGATTGTTATGCTCTTCGCAATTTATGAGAATTGGAATGGTCAGTATATTACGAAACCTTGTATCACATGTAGGATAGTATAACAAGATATATAACTTTGTCAACTCATGTGCTAAAATTTGTTTGTTTTGTTTAGGCATCAAAAGCATTAACAATAATTGGTCAACCAAATTGCTGTTTAACCCAAATTTTCCTGAGACGCACAAACTAAGATCCATATTAGTTGGTACCGAAATAACACCTACAAAGGGATTGTTGGAGTTGTCTGGTAATAAGAATGTTAGTTTAGCTGATGATTTTCTCACTATTACACCCAAATCAACAATTCAAGCTATGAAAGTTGAATATGCATAACTTGAGATCCGTGATGCTAGCAAGCTAAATGTGCCCTCTTTCTATTGCTTTTTCTGTGACATTTCACTATCTAAATTATATATGTTTATTGTACTTCCCTAACGGTATTGAATTTACTTTTACAATTTAGAAATATTTAGGGAACGATTTTCTGTCACTTTTACTTCAATGCATAAGCTTTGTTTAGGTATTATTTGCAGGATACATTCTTTGTGGTATTGGGAACTATTACTTCTTCTGCTGATGAGGAAATTTGATATTATAAATCCTGTAATCGGTGTCGTTACAAAGTGACTCCAGAGTCTGAAATGTACTATTGTAAGCATTGTGTGACACATGTGCTAAATGTCACCCCAAAGTAAGTATTGATTTTAATGTATTTAGTAAAGTTAATAGGAGACGGAATATCTAGAACACACATTCAGAATTGCATAGCATTTTTTTTTTGATTTAGGACCATTGCTGGCTACCCACGGAATGTCCCAACGCTTTCAACGAAGGACTAATCTCCGCTCGCTACTTGCGGCAAGGATTTCGCTGGCCAACACGCCTTTTTAACGTGGGCGGGAATCGAATCCGGGAGCAAACCGGATCGACCCCCACTACGTAGCTCAGGGTAGCCCAACCACTGGGCTAGACGTGTTGGTTTCAGAATTGCATAGCATTTGAACATAAAGAGAAATATAATTTTTTTCAAACATTTATCAGTTATGGCTACTAATCACACATTAATTGCTGGTATTTTACATATGGATAAGAGTTTCACTGTGGTTGTACGAGTCGTCTGTATGTGGAACGTAGCAGTTTAAACCAAAGGGAGAATCATATTATCAATGAAGCTTGTGCTTATGGACAGCACTGTGCGTTTACTATTACTACTATATTTCCCTTTTGGCTTAATTACAGATTTGGTCCCCCTGTTTTCACCAATTCACGATTTTGGTCCCTCAAGTTTTAATTTGACGATTTTGGTCCCCCTATTTTTCCAATTTGTAAAATCAAGGCCCCCCACCCCAAGTTTGACTGACTTATCCTACGTGGCAGCCCACGTGGACTGCCACGTAGGCGCACCCCCCACCCCCACCCCCCCCACCCACCCCACCCACCCCCTCCACTGTTCCTCTTCCCCACCGATCCCCCCCCTCCACTGTTCCTCTTCCCCTCCCCCTCCCACCTCTGTGAACCCCACCCCCCTCCACTGTTCCTCTTCCCCTCCCCCCTCCCACCCCCACCTCCGTGAACCCCCCCCCCCCCCCAACCACACCCTCTCTCTCTCCTTCGCATCTCCCACCGTCGCTCTCCCTCCTCTCTCAATCACCGATCCCCCTCGTTTTCCATCTCTCTCTTCCCCGCTCGTCGCAGATCGCAATCGCAGTCGGAGGGAAAGGTGGGTGGTGCGAAGGTGGTGGGTGGTGCGAAGGGGGTGGGGGATCGGTGGGGAAGAGGAACAGTGGAGGGGGGTGGGGGTGTGCCTACGTGGCAGTCTACGTGGACTTCCACGTAGGATGAGTCAATCAAAATTGAGTCTTAATTTTGACCAAATTAAGAGGGGGATCAAATTCGTCAAATTAGGAAAATAGGGGGATCAAAATCGTCAAATTAAAACTTTAGGGACCAAAATCGTGAGTTGGTCATAATAGGGAGACCAAAACTGTAATTAAACCTTCCCTTTTTTATAGGTATTGATGGATCATAGGGTAAGTCCTCTTGAATCGGCATTTTTTCTTTGATTTTTTAGCATTCTAAAAAAGTTTTTTTTTAGTTACAGATTTGACATTCTTTTTTTTTTTACCCAAGAGCACTCGGTGAGATAGTTGGGGTCTCTTCCAGCTTAACGAAGGTCATGTGTTCGAATCCAGTCTTGGGCATTAAACGTTGTTAAATCTCTTAGGGAGAACTTTGTTATCCATTGTGGTTCTACCCGACTCAATAGATTAGTCTCTGTAGTTACACGCATTGAATACCCGATTTATAAAAAAAAAATTCATTCAGGGTGATATGTTGCAGCAACTATCAATAAAGCTCTAATATGTAGGGAAGGCAAAACGGGTTTGACCCGCCGGGCCGGCCCGCTGACCCGCCAAAAAAAGGCGGGTTGGGCTGGGGTATGGGGACCGCTGACCCGCTGAACCCGCCCCGCCAAAAAAAAAACCGCGAGCTAAAGCAATAACGGGGCGGGTCAGCCCGCCGGCCCGTTTTTTTTTTAAAAAAAAAAACTTTTTTTTTGATCCAACTTTAAACAGAATCCATTATCAGGAGGCAGCCCATTTTGCAAATCAGGAGGCAGCCCATTTACGTTTTCATTTTTCAACTTTCCCTGCTTCCTCTCCCTCTCGCTCCCAGCCTCTCTCAGTCTCACTCATTGTCGTAGCTGCCAACGCTGTTCGTTGCCGTCGCCGCCGTCGGTATACCCTCCTCTGTGTTTATTTTATCAGTTTCATTTTGGTTCTGGTTTTAATCTTTGTTGGTTCGTTTTATTTCTTGCTGCAATTTTTTGTTTAAATTCTCATGTTATTAGACCCCTTTCCTCATGTTACGTTGATTTTGAAAGGGATGATTTTGAAAGGGATGGTTTCAATTCCTAGTTACGCTGGTTTCAATTAGATGATTTTGAAAGGGATGATTTTGAAAGGCATGATTTCCTCATGTTACGCTGGTTTCAATTCCATTTCTCATGTTATTAGTTAGCCCCTTTCCTCTATTACATTGATTTTGAAAGGGATGATTTTGTAACTCAGTATCGCCACAGTAACTCAGTATTGTTATTGTTATTTTGAAAGGGATGGTTTTGTGTTTGCATAATTTGATTTTTGTCTTATTAGTTTTGTGGGTGCCCAATTATTCTTCATTTAGATTTTAACTAAATTGATATTAATCAAAAGTTTTGCCCGGTAAAGAGAAACATCCAAGACGGTTTGATTTTAGCTAAATTGATTTTAGCTAAATTGATTTTAACTAAATTGACTAGAATATGTTTTGTTAATTAAATTGAATTTATTGTGTTTTAGGGCTTTGATTTGATATGGATTTCTTGGCTCCAATTGACGAGAATGATGATGAAAATTTGGACTTAGATTTTGGAGAAGAGTGTGAGTCAGTGGAACCTACTACAATCAAGAAGAATAAGAGGCTGACATCCATGGTGTGGAAACATTTTACTCAAGAAGAAGAGTTGGACAATCAGGGAAGGGGAAGAGCAAAATGCAATGATTGCGGTCAATCATTTGCAGCCGGAGGAAAACTAAATGGTACTACTACTCTCAAACGTCATCTTGTTCGTTGTAAAAAACGTAAATTTGAAGATGTTAGTCAGATGATGGTAGATATGCAAGGAAAACTAAAATCCCCAAAGATTGGTAATTTGGTATCTCGTGAATTTTGTGCTAGGCTAATTATTAAGAGGGATCTTCCTTTTAAATTTGCTGAGTATAATGAGCTTACAGATTGGCATCAATATTTGAACCCTGATTACATTCCTATCAGTAGAAATACTGTCAAGGCAGATGTTGTGAAAATATACATGAGGGAAAAGGCAAAAATTAAGGAAGAAATGGCCAACACTCCTTGTAGGATATCTCTAACTTCCGATTTATGGACATCAATTAATACTGAGGGTTATATTACTTTAACTGCTCATTACGTTGATAGAAATTGGAAGTTAAATAGTAAAATCCTCAACTTTTGTCACATGCCTCCCCCTCACACTGGTTTTGAGTTGTGTAAGAAAACAATTGGGTTTTTGACTGATTGGGGAATAGAGAAGAAGGTTTTCAGCATTACTTTGGATAATGCTTCTGCAAATGATGTCATGCAACAAACTTTGAAGAGTCAACTAGCCTTGCAAAAGTGGTTGTTATGTGAAGGGGAACTCTTTCATGTCCGTTGTTCTGCACATATCTTAAATCTAATTGTGCAAGAGGGACTTAAAGTAGCTTCTGGTGCTTTGTCTAAGATTAGGGAAAGCATCACACATGTGAAAGGTTCAGAGAGTAGGATGGTAAAATTTAAGCAATGTGTTGATTCAGTTGGCAGCATTGATGTATCAAGTGGGTTGGCTAAAGATGTGCCTACAAGATGGAACTCCACTTATTTGATGCTTAAAAGTGCTCTTAAATACCAACGTGCATTTGAAAACCTTCATTGTTATGATTCAAATTACACATGTAATCCTTCAAAGGAAGAGTGGGCAAGACTTCAAAAAATGTGCAAGTTCTTGGCGCCATTTTATGATATTACCACATTGATGTCAGGCACAAGCTATCCCACTTCCAACTTGTACTTTTTGCAAATTTGGAAAATTCAACGTGTTTTAATAGATAACCAAGAAGATGTAGATGAAGTTATCAAAAGCATGGCTGAAATGATGACTGTGAAATTTGAGAAGTATTGGGATGAATATAGTGTTGTTCTTGCACTTGGGGTTGTATTAGATCCAAGAATAAAGTTGGACACATTGGGTTATTGCTATAAAGTGATTGATCCATTAACTTCGGAGTTGAAGTTGGACAACATAAAGAAAAAATTGTACAAGCTCTTTTCAGAATATTCCATTCCTTCTTCTTCCAATGCTTCAAAGACTCCTATCGTTTCAACCGAGCCAAGCCTATTTGATGTGAGTTAATTTTTTGGTTTCATTATAGTAACTTATAGTATTATGATTTATAGTATTAAACTGTAATTTTGCAAACAGTTACAGATATAAAACATTCAACATAAAGTATCAAATCATGAATCAATGGTAAAATTCAATTTGCATTTTGTGATTTATAGTAAATTATTTTTCTAGTTTTCTAGACATGTGTAACAATTTAATATCCCTCTGTGATCTATTCTTGAAGAGTGCTATAATCTATATTACAATTGAATTCAACAATTAGCATCTACTACCAATATAATAACTTTCACATAACTTGTTCTGCCTGTATGATCCTTACCATAAACAAAAGGGTGTGCAATTATAATTTTTGGTTTTCTGGTTTCATTATAATTTTTGGTTTTTTATGTTATTATTGTATTGCCATTATTTTAGGAAATTAGAGTGGCTAGAGAACAATCTGGTGCTGCTCCTAAAACTGGACAAAGTCAGCTTGACATGTATTTGGAAGAGCCGGCGTTGAGTCTTGATTACTCGGAACATTTGGATGTACTACAATGGTGGAAGAACACTAGACAAAGATTTCCAGAACTTTCAATAATGGCTCGAGACTTATTAAGCATTCCTATTACCACTGTTGCATCATAATCTTCTTTTAGCATTGGTTCTAGAGTGCTTAACAAGTATAGAAATCGCCTGTTGTCTGAAAATGTGGAAGCATTGATATGTTCTCGCAATTGGATTCATGCCTTTGATGATGGTAATTTATTTAACGTGAATATGGTTTACTATTACTTTTTATATATATTTTCTACCGACCATATTTATTTCATTGTTTTATGATGTAGATGGAAATGATGATGACAATGAAGATGAAAAAGAGGGTCCAAGTGGTTCTAAGTGTGCATCTAATGTTATTGACATTGAAGATTAGAATTTAGATGTTTCACTGTTGTTTTGTTAGACAGTGTTATATTTTGTTAGCCAATATTATGTAATTTGAATCTCTAGACTTTGAGGTTGTGCTTATTATGGTTTTTTGGTTCTTAAAAATATTTATTTTGGTTGCTTGATGGTTAATCCCTAGTTATCAAGCAATCAAAATACTTATTTTGGTTGCTTTAAGATCGAATTATGGATTTGGACATTTTGGTTGATGGTTCTAGCCTTCTAGGTGACATTTCTTAATGGTTAATCCTAGTAATTCCAATGCTATTATTGTTTTATACTTTTATTTTGAATATATCAAGAGTTTTTAAAGTAAAAATTTGTTAAAAATGCTTTATAAAAAATCTATTTTAAAAAGCAGGTGAAAAATCTTATTGAAATTGAAATGTTAAAAACATGTAAGTTTTTTGTTCAAAAACATTGAAAAAAAAAAAATCAGGCGGGCCGGACCGCCAACCCGCCAGCCCATCACTTAGGAGGCCGGGCCAGTCTTTTGAACTCGCAATGTTTGGCGGGCCGACTCGCCCCGCCCCACCCCGTTTTTAGCGGGCCGAAGGCAAAACGGGCCGGGTCGGGCCGGACCGTTTTGCCATCCCTACTAATATGCAAGTTTGACAAAGAGTTTAAAGAAGTGACCGTTTAAAAATTTTTGAAATTTGAATGGGTATTAATGTTAAATATATGCTATTGTGCATCCACTCATTAATATAAATTAATCTTCCATTTACCACTACCGTCAAACATGATAAATCATCGACCATTTCATAAATGATCTATAACTTCATAAATTCTTAAATTATCTATGATAATGGTTATAATACAATTTTTCATTTCGTATGAAATGTATAGCATTTTAATGTTGTTGTATAATAATTATGAAATTTCGCATATTTTACCAAGTAACTTTTTCTTTTCTTTTGTGACAGATTTCATTGGAATACTTACAGAAATCGGTACTGAAAGAAAGTACGAAAAGAATGGTGTCACTTAATTTTTCACACGATAGAACTACATTAATGTCTTCACACTTTACGTTAAAAAAAATGTCTTCACACTTTTTACTACTTTTATTATCAATACACTTAGCAACTTATAATTTTATATAGTATAATATAATGAAATACATTTGCAAAGAATTTAATTTGCAGTAAGTACCAGGACCCAAAGCAGCACATATGACCACTTACAGCTAAATTAAAATAAAAACAAAACGTATGATAAAAGCTAATTTCATTTCCATTAGAGACAGTCACATTTTAATCACTCAACATTAAAACAAAATTGAGTAATTATTTTAAGCTACTTCTATTTCCATTAGCTCTAAATTTTTAATTGCTATTAATGGCCTTGTAACATCCCTAATTTTTAAAAGACTCGTACTATGATACCTAAGACCGATTAATTATTTGTGGGAATAATTGGTCGTGTCTCGGGGATTAATATGTCGGGAAATTTGTCAAGAAAAGCTATTCTCCATTAAAGGGTGGCCTATTCATAGTTAAATGAGGAATTGGGGCTGAAGGGCAAATCTCTCTTTTCACACCCCTAGTTATTAAAATATAATTATGAAGATTATAATTAATTACGAACCGAAAGAATTGAGGAATTTCGGATCGGAACCGGATTAATCGAGAAAGTTTTGTACCGAAGGGGATTTGCAACACCTAAACTATCATTTTATGGGCCAAGGGCAAAACGGTCTTTTCACCATCATTTAAACCCTCAGCCCATATTCACCCAACTGAACTCACCCCCACCCTCTCACTTGAACACTCTCCAGCTGAAAGAAAAGAAAGGAAAAACAGAAGAGAGAGAGAGAGAGAGAGAGAGAGAGAGAGAGAGAGAGAGAGAGAGAGAGAGAGAGAGAGAGAGAGAGAGAGAGAGGAGAGTGGGGCGAAGGGAGGAGAAAGAAGAAGGGAGGAGAGCTTCTCAACTTACCATTGCATGTAAGTGTTCTCATCACTTCTCTACTCCATTTTCAATTTGCTTTCCAATGAGCACAATTTCAGAAGTTGATTCTCTCTCTATCTCTCAATCTCAATTTCGAAACTTAAAGCTTCAAAGGTGAAAATGGTGGAGCTTGAGTTGTTATAGCTTGCATGTACAGTTTTTGCTATCAAGGGAGAAGTCTCAAGCTTGCATTTCGATTTGGGAGGATTTCAGTCATCCTAGTGGCTGTTTCAGTTGCTCTAGTGGTGGAGATTTCCGTTTTGGAAATCGGTTCGAGTTCTAGCGGGGATCGTTTGTGTATTTTCGATTCGGTGAATTCGCTTTTCGGCCCAACTCTCGGACTTCGGTGTAACGGTGAGTTCTACTCACGGATAGGGATATTTTTCGTGTCTTAAAATATATCGGTTTGAGTCATAAAGGAATTTATCAGTTTCGAAATATTTTGGAACCGAAAACCGTTTTTGAGCAATGTCGCGTTTTTACGGTTTTTATTGAATTGTTGAACAATTTACGAAATTGTGATTTAAATGCTTTCACTGGAATATGGTCTGGAATGTGGTTTATTAAATCTGTTCTTAGGTTGGATTACGATCGGAATTCGATTTGGGCGAGAAACGGAAAAGCGGAATGAGAATCAGATTGGAAAATAGAGAAACAGAACAGACCGCACGGGTCGTGCGCCCCTGGGCACAGACCGTGCGTCTGCTTCGTAATTGACTGAAGGAAGGAATAAAGCATCACGCACGGATCGTGCGCCCCGGGGCACGGATCGTGCGTGAGCTTCTGGTTGGTAGTATAAAATTTGGTGCATCACGCACGGGTCGTGCGCCCCTGGGCACGGGTCGTGTGTGAGCTGCTGTTACCTGACTCCGATTTCTCATTTCGTCGCTCCTTTCGATCCCGAATCACTTCTAATCTTCTTCCCAACCAATTTTAAGGATATTGCCTTACTGACAACCGTATTTTGAACTTGTTCAACTCGTGTTTTTGAAAAGAGCTTCGAAAGCATAATTGATTGAAAAACTGAAAACCCTAGTGCGCGTGTGGGTACACCGACTGATGGACTGACTGAATATATATAAATATATATGTCAATTGAATATGATTATAATGCCGGAGGTCTAACTTATGAATTCCTCAAAACGGATTATAGATTGATATGGATATTGTTTATCCAGCTACTATGTGAATGATCCTTTGGTGATCGAAAAGATATAAATTATCTAACTCTCGAGAATTTGATGCGTATTGTCATATGTATCGCGTTGGGTGACGACCCGACAAGTAGCATACTAGGAAGGGAAGTCATGAGCCCTCACCCTAGGCCCTGTATACGTCTTGGCGTGGTCAATTCGTGGGTTACCGGGACTAGCAAGCGTTGTGCAGCCGGTTTGTGCTAAGGTTAAACACATGGTTCCCGGGATTAGCAATCGTTGTGCAGCCGGATCATGTTAAATTAAATTCACGATTTGCCGGGATTAGCAATAGTTGTGCAGTCGGCATTTCGAGTAATAAATTAAGAACACGAATTGCCGGGATTAGCAATAGTTGTGCAGTCGGCAATTCGATTAATAAATAAGACATTGTTATGTCAACACATGTTGTAACGGTTTAATAAATTGAACCGAGTGTCAGTGAGGGGGCACGGTAGGACTCACTGGGATAATGTTATCTCACCCAATCCATATTTGTTGTTTTTCAGAGAAGCAGGGAAAAAGGAAGACTATTGTGCACGAGTAGTTGCCATACTCTCGGAGGTGCCGAAGACTTAGTCATATTCATCCTTTGTTCTTTTGTGTTCCATATGGTTGTATAAACTTGTATTCGTTATGAGTTTTTACGAACCGCTTTACATTTCTGTTGGGTATTTGGAATCGGATATTGTATTCCGTCCGGTATGAAACCGATGAACTTCTATTTTATGAAGTAATGTTATTTCCGATTATATTATTATTTCGGAAAAAGTTTGTATGTCCAAAACTTAAACAGGAACTGTGTCCTCTGATCTTCCGCATCTGTGCATTTCGGTCTCTCTACATGTTAGAAATACCGGGGTGCTACATTTGGTATCAGAGCAGTTCGACCTAGTCGGACATAGATGTTAAGAGTCTTTTACGTCTTCTAAGTCTGATTTTTCTTAGTATGCTATTAGACATTGAGCCTGATCAACTTAATACTTTGTGCATACTTCGCAGAATCATGGCTGGAAGAGGTAGGAGAAACCCACCTGTTGATCCTCATCAAGAATGGATGCAGAATGTCATCGAGACTCAGCAGAAAATGATGAATGACATGATGCTAATGCAACAGCAACAGATGGCTCAAATGCAGCAGATGCATCAGATGCCTCAACCACAACCAGCTGAGCCAGTCAATTTGCCAACACCTGAGGATCCCAACAGGGTGTATTTTCGGTTTCTGAAGATGAAACCCCCAACCTTCAAAGGAGGATCCGAGGCAATGAAAGCCCATTTCTGGGTAGATGCCATGGAATGGATCTTTGATACCTTGCAATGCAATGAAGGAGAAAAAGTAACTTGTGCTGCTAACGCTCTGGACGAGGATGCTCACACCTGGTGGGTTAACGCTCGCAGAATGCTACAAATTCAAGGAACTCCTCTTGAGTGGAATAATTTCAAGGAATTATTTTTGAGTCATTATTTCCCCGACTCTCAAAGACTTGCCAAGCAGAAGGAATTTCTGAGTTTGAAACAGGGAGACATGACAGTTGGAGAATATGCTGCAAAATTTGAGAGGTTGTCGCAATTCTATGAATTGGGGACCACCGCTCCTGATGATAAGTGGAAAATGGTGATGTTCAGACAAGGTCTTAGAGGCGATGTGAATCAAGGTCTCAGTTCTTATTCCATGACCACTTATCCTGCTTTGGTTCAACAAGCTCATTCAGCTGAGAGCGATCTTAAAAGAATGTATGCAGAGAGGAAAGATTTCTGGAAAGATAAGAAGAAGGGTAATGAGCCAACTTCTTCAAACCCGAGGTATAAAGGGAATTCAGACAAGGGGAAACGAGTACAGTCAAGGGACTCTGCAGGATATGACCGGTGTCATGTGTGCAGGAAGTTTCATAAAGGCAAATGTCAGGTGGGACCGAACCAATGTTACCTTTGCAAAGAAGTGGGCCATTATGTTAATAATTGCCCGTCAAGGAAAGCTTTCTTAGAGTCTCCTGATGCTCCGAGGCAGGCTCGAGTCAACACTTTGGATGCTAAGACCATCAAACCAGCTGATAACCTTATAAGGGGTACAGGTTCTCTCTTTAATCAAACTGTTAATATTTTGTATGACTCTGGTGCTACTCATTGCTTTATCTCAGAAGCATGTGCTGAACGGTTAGGACTAATAGTATCTCCTATATCCGAGCCAATAACAATCCTTACTGCTGCAAAGGGTCGTGTGCGAACCCAATCATTGTGCCTTAACTGTCTGCTCACGATAGGAGGCAGGGATTTTGTTGTTGATTTTATCTGTTTGCCTATGAGGGGAATGGAGATCGTTTTGGGAATGAATTGGATGACTTCCAATCACATTACTATTGACTGTTTCAATCGTGCAATTAATTTTCCTTCTGAAGTAGCGGAACATTCACTACCTGCAGATGATGGTGTTATTTCGTTCGCTTCAGCCAGCCAGTCTCTATTCCAAGGTGCGGAAGCTTTTGTTGTTATTTTGTCTGCATCAACTGAAGCTGATTTGGATTTATCGTCTATTCAAGTTGTTAATGAATTCTTAGATGTTTTTTCCGAGGAAGTCTCCTCTTTGCCTCCAGAACGAGAGGTAGAATTCTCTATAGATTTGGCGCCTGGTGCAGGGCCAATATCCATAGCACCTTATAGGATGTCTCCACTCGAATTGAAGGAATTGAAGTCCCAACTTGAGGAATTAATTTCCAAGAAATTTATACGACAGAGTGCTTCTCCATGGGGTGCTCCGGTATTGCTAGTCAAGAAGAAGGACGGAAACATGAGATTATGCATAGACTACCGCCAGCTGAATAAAATTACTATCAAGAACAAGTATCCATTACCGAGGATAGATGATCTACTTGACCAACTTCGAGGTGCTAAAGTTTTCTCCAAGATTGATCTAAGGTCAGGGTACCATCAAATCAGGGTAAGAGCCTTAGACATTCCGAAGACTGCTTTTCGTACGAGGTACGGACACTACGAGTTTGTGGTGATGCCCTTCGGATTGACTAATGCTCCAGCCGTATTCATGGATTATATGAATAGAGTATTTCATTCTTACCTAGATCAGTTTGTGGTCGTCTTTATTGATAATATCTTGGTTTACTCAAAGTCGGTTGAGGAGCATGCCCAACATCTCCGCTTTGTCTTAGGAGTACCCCGAGAGAAGAAACTCTATGCTAAACCGTCGAAGTGTGACTTTTGGATGTCCGAAGTGAAGTTCTTGGGTCATGTGATTTCACAGGAGGGGGTTGCAGTTGATCCTACCAAGGTGGAAGCAGTGTTGAATTGGGAACGACCGACGTCAGTGACTGAGATCAGAAGCTTTCTGGGTCTAGCCGGTTACTATAGAAGATTCATTGAAGGTTTTTCACAATTGGTACTTCCTCTTACTCGATTGACTCGCAAGGGTCAACCGTTTACTTGGGATGCCGATTGTGAAGAGTGTTTTCTCGGATTGAAAGAAAAGTTAACTTCTGCTCCGATCCTAATCCTTCCAGATCCATTATTGGGATTTCAGATTTACAGTGATGCATCTGGGAAGGGTTTGGGATGTGTTCTCATGCAGAATCAACATGTTGTGGCCTACGCATCTAGACAATTGAAGACTCACGAACGGAATTACCCAACTCATGACCTAGAGTTGGCGGCTATTGTGTTTGCACTGAAAATTTGGAGACATTACCTTTACGGTTCTCGTTTCGAAGTTTTTAGTGATCACAAGAGCTTGAAGTATCTGTTTGACCAAAAAGAATTGAATAATAGACAGAGAAGGTGGACTGAATTTCTGAAGGACTACGACTTCGAATTGAAATATCACCCCGGGAAAGCCAATGTGGTAGCAGATGCTCTGAGCAGGAAGTCTATCCACACGGCAAGGTTAATGGTTCACGAGATGGCTTTGTTGGAGTCATTCAAAGACTTGAAGCTCAAGGTGGCAAGAAAGAGGGACCGCATAGTGTTGCGGCATATACGGATAGCCAGTGTGCTAAGGGAACAAATCTGTGTAGCTCAAGGAGCTGATATGAAGTTACAGTCTCAGAGAAGATCGCCAGATTTTACTGAGGATGGTGATGGCATGATTTGCTTTAATGGGAGGATTTGTGTTCCCGATGATGATGATATCAAAAGGCAGGTATTGGAAGAAGCTCATAGGAGTCAGTACTCTGTACATCCGGGATCCACCAAGATGTACCGAGACTTGAAGTTAATGTATTGGTGGCCTGGGATGAAGGCCGAGGTTGCAGAATTTGTTTCTCGGTGCTTAACTTGTCAGAAGGTTAAGGCGAAACACCGAAGACTGGGCGGTCAGTTACAACCACTAGATGTGCTAGTTTGGAAATGGGAAGATATCTCAATGGACTTCGTCATGGGTTTGCCGAGGTCACAGGCCGGCAATGATTCTATTTGGGTAGTAGTGGACCGATTGACTAAATCCGCTCACTTTATTCCCGTTCGCTCGACTTATAAAGTTTCCAAGTTAGCAGATGAATATGTGAAGAACATTATCAGACTGCATGGAGTTCCAATGAGTATCGTGTCAGACCGAGATCCCAAGTTTACTTCTAGATTTTGGAAAGCATTGAATGAAGCTCTGGGAACTAGAGTGCTGGTTAGCACTGCCTATCATCCTCAGACTGATGGTCAGACTGATAGGACTATTCAGACTCTTGAGGACATGCTTCGGGCTTGTGTGCTCGATAGCGAGAGAAAATGGGAGGACCATCTTCCATTAGTAGATTTCTCCTACAACAACAGTTACCACTCCAGCATTGGAATGGCACCGTTTGAAGCACTTTATGGTAGGAAGTGTAGAACTCCGTTGTGTTGGTGGGAGATTGGTGAAGATAAGTTTTTGGGACCCGATATGGTTCGCGAGACTACTGAGAAGATCAAGTTAATTCGAGAAAGGATGAAGGTTGCTCAGAGTCGGCAAAAGAGCTATGCTGACAACCGAAGGAGACCGTTGGAATTTGAGGTTGGTGATCATGTGTTCTTGAAAGTCTCTCCAACCATAGGCACCGGAATAGTTTTGCGAGCGAAGAAGCTCAGTCCTCGATATGTTGGACCTTTCCAAATCATCGAGCGAATTGGGCCAGTTGCCTATCGCTTCGCATTGTCTCCGGCCCTATCAAATCTCCATGATGTGTTCCACGTGTCTCAGTTGAGGAAGTATGTTCCTGATCTACATCAACCGTTGAGTGTTGATGCGATTGACCTGCGACCGGACTTGTCATTTCAACCTTATCCTAGTCATATCTTGGAGCGTGGTGTGAAGGCTCTGCGTTCACGAACAATTCTGATTGTCAAAGTAGTCTGGGATGGCTTTTCAGCCGAAGAGGCTACCTGGGAACTGGAAGAAGACATGCGGACTCGATATCCATATCTCTTCCATTAAGGTACGTCTTGTCAATTTTGAAGACAAAATTTTTAAAAGTTGGGGTGATTGTAACATCCCTAATTTTTAAAAGACTCGTACTATGATACCTAAGACCGATTAATTATTTGTGGGAATAATTGTTCGTGTCTCGGGGATTAATATGTCGGGAAATTTGTCAAGAAAACCTATTCTCCATTAAAGGGTGGCCTATTCATAGTTAAACGAGGAATTGGGGCTGAAGGGAAAATCTGTCTTTTCACACCCCTAGTTATTAAAATATAATTATGAAGATTATAATTAATTACGAACCGAAAGAATTGAGGAATTTCGGATCGGAATCGGATTAATCGAGAAAGTTTTGTACCGAAGGGGATTTGCAACACCTAAACTATCATTTTATGGGCCAAGGGCAAAATGGTCTTTTCACCATCATTTAAACCCTCAGCCCATATTCACCCAACTGAACTCACCCCCACCCTCTCACTTGAACACTCTCCAGCTGAAAGAAAAGAAAGGGAAAACAGAAGAGAGAGAGAGAGGAGAGTGGGGCGAAGGGAGGAGAGCTTCTCAACTTACCATTGCATGTAAGTGTTCTCATCACTTGTCTACTCCATTTTCAATTTGCTTTCCAATGAGCACAATTTCAGAAGCTGATTCTCTCTCTATCTCTCAATCTCAATTTCGAAACTTAAAGCTTCAAAGGTGAAAATGGTGGAGCTTGAGTTGTTGTAGCTTGCATGTACGGTTTTTGCTATCAAGGGTGAAGTCTCAAGCTTGCATTTCGATTTGGGAGGATTTCAGTCATCCTAGTGGCTGTTTCAGTTGCTCTAGTGGTGGAGATTTCCGTTTTGGAAATCGGTTCGAGTTCTAGCGGGGATCGTTCGTGTATTTTCGATTCGGTGAATTCGCTTTTCGGCCCAACTCTCGGACTTCGGTGTAGCGGTGAGTTCTACTCACGGATAGGGAATATTTTTCGTGTCTTGAAAATATATCGGTTTGAAACATAAGGCATTTATCTGTTTTCGAAAGATTTTGGAACCGAAAACCGTTTTTGAGCAATATCGCGTTTTTACGGTTTTTATTGAATTGTTGAACAATTTACGAAATTGTGATTTAAATGCTTTCACTGGAATATGGTCTGGAATGTGGTTTATTAAATCTGTTCTTAGGTTGGATTACGATCGGAATTCGATTTGGGCGAGAAACGGAAAAGCGGAATGAGAATCGGATTGGAAAATAGAGAAACAGAACAGACCGCATGGGTCGTGCGCCCCTGGGCACGGACCGTGCGTCTGCTTCGTAATTGACTGAAGGAAGGAATAAAGCATCACGCACGGATCGTGCGTGAGCTTCTGGTTGGTAGTATAAAATTTGGTGCATCACGCACGGGTCGTGCGCCCCTTGGCACGGGTCGTGCGTGAGCTGCTGTTACCTGACTCCGATTTCTCATTTCGTCGCTCCTTTCGATCCCGAATCACTTCTAATCTTCTTCCCAACCAATTTTAAGGATATTGCCTTACTGACAACCGTATTTTGAACTTGTTCAACTCATGTTTTTGAAAAGAGCTTCGAAAGCATAATTGATTGAAAAACTAAAAACCCTAGTGCGCGTGTGGGTACACCGACTGATGGACTGACTGAATATATATAAATATATATGTCAATTGAATATGATTATAATGCCGGAGGTCTAACTTATGAATTCCTCAAAACGGATTATAGATTGATATGGATATTGTTTATCCAGCTACTATGTGAATGATCCTTTGGTGATCGAAAAGATATAAATTATCTAACTCTCGAGAATTTGATGCGTATTGTCATATGTATCGCGTTGGGTGACGACCCGACAAGTAGCATACTAGGAAGGAAAGTCATGAGCCCTCACCCTAGGCCCTGTATACGTCTTGGCGTGGTCAATTCGTGGGTTACCGGGATTAGCAAGCGTTGTGCAGCCGGTTTGTGCTAAGGTTAAACACATGGTTCCCGGGATTAGCAATCGTTGTGCAGCCGGATCATGTTAAATTAAATTCACGATTTGCCGGGATTAGCAATAGTTGTGCAGTCGGCATTTCGAGTAATAAATTAAGAACACGAATTGTCGGGATTAGCAATAGTTGTGCAGTCGGCAATTCGATTAATAAATAAGACATTGTTATGTCAGCACATGTTGTAACGGTTTAATAAATTGAACCGAGTGTCAGTGAGGGGGCATGGTAGGACTCGCTGAGATAATGTTATCTCACCCAATCCATATTTGTTGTTTTTCAGAGAAGCAGGGAAAAAGGAAGACTATTGTGCACGAGTAGTTGCCATACTCTCGGAGGTGCCGAAGACTTAGTCATATTCATCCTTTGTTCTTTTGTGTTCCATATGGTTGTATAAACTTGTATTGGTTATGAGTTTTTACGAACCGCTTTACATTTCTGTTGGGTATTTGGACTCGGATATTGTATTCCGTCCGGTATGAAACCGATGAACTTCTATTTTATGAAGTAATGTTATTTCCGATTATGTTATTATTTCGGAAAAAGTTTGTATGTCCAAAACTTAAACAGGAACTGTGTCCTCTGATCTTCCGCATCTGTGCATTTCGGTCTCTCTACATGTTAGAAATACCGGGGTGCTACAGGTCTTAAAATAATTTTTAAAAAACTAATAATCTTTTTTAAAATTTATTAGTTTTGAAACTTTTGTTGGTTTTGAAAACTTTATTAGTTTACCTTCCATAGGTGATACTAATTATCAATACCCAAGAACCAACACCGTTGGCTCAGTCGAATAAGCTATCCTGGGACACGAGAATTGACTCGGTGCTCCTGGGTTCGATTCTCGCAGTGAACAAATTCGGTGTTGTCTAATGCAAAATTTGCTCCTAAGCACGAGCCGAATGTTAGTCTTTCGTTAAAGCATAGGAACACCTAGTGGGTAATCAACAATTGGTGGTTTCGTACACTTGCATCTGCCACTGCCAATAGGTTTGATTCGCTCAATGCATTTCACTTGGAAATTCAAAAACTGAATTACAACAAATCAAGGTAAAGTATTTATCATTTTACCATTGAATTTTACAACTTTAAACTACTACATATAACGAAAAAAAATCTGAAGAAGTTGCAGCTAATAACCTAAAATTTACTAATGTTATAGTTGAAAACATATACATAATGATTAAAACATCCATGTCACTCCGAAATTCAGAAACTGAACCACAATACCAAAACAACGTTTATTGTGACCAAACTAAAAACAACTTTATGTATTCATTATTTCAACATCGGCTGTTGCATTATCAAACGACTATCAATAATAAATTTTGTTTTAGCGAAAATTTCTAGATAATAACATAGCAATAACTTAAGTGATGGTGAAAGCGTATACGAAATGATTAAAACATCTGCGTCCATTTATATTATTATATCACCTATATAAACAAAAAGAAGATTATACTACCCCGTGCATCACACGGGTTACAAACTAGTTTCACTAACAAACACAAATATAAGTATAATATTAATTTTTTTATAATCGGGATATAACATTCATCGACTCTTAGATCGCCACCCTCGTAATTAAACGGTCAACTTTTGTATGTATGAAATGATGAAAAGGAATTCTAACTTTTCTCCTTTATGAAATGAGAAAGTTGATCTAACTAATAAGGATTTGACTCAAATCTCACAGAGACTCGAGCCTAAATCGTATTATTGATATAAGAACACCCTAGTTATTGGTGGGGTTGTACTTCAAAGAAAAGGTAGAAAAACTACCACTAACTACTTGGCATTTGTATTGTTACAAATGCAATTTTATTATTATTATTTTTTAAAAATATGTCTGTTTCTACACCAATACAACCGGTACCTATTGTACTCTACTTAAGTAGTGCTCTAGAAGAACCTCTAGGAGAACTTTTTGAGTCACATGACTTCAAAAATGAGTAAGAAAAAGAAAACTTTCAAAATAAGAATATGGTTCGATACCAAAAAAAAGTTTCCTATAATTTATACAAGTTAATTATGTGATTTTTATAAGATAATTATATTTATTATGTATTATATCTCTAGTTACCTGACGTATATATTGTTTTAAAAACAAACTTATTTCATTTAAAGAACGTTTCCTCAATTTTTATTATAAATTTCTCTCTCTCTCCACCATCTATAGTCCAAGTGGTAACTGGACTTGGATCCCACCTCAAGGTCTCGGGTTCGAATCTTGTGTGTGGCAAAAACTCTGTTGGGAGGAGAGAACCACACGGACTGGCAAAGCCGAAAACTCGTGGCCAGCCAGGTTCCCCGGCGTAGATTAGTCACCGACAAAGCCGGTGAAAACTACACACCAATCACATGGTAAAAAAAAGGCTTAAAGGTCATTTTGGCCCCTGCAAAATATACATTAATCCATTTTGGCCCCTGCAAAACAAAAAACTTTAAATAAGCCCCTGTAAAATAGTTAGTTGTTCAGTTAAGCCCTCGCTGTTAGTGGTCCACTAACGCTGTTAGTTTTAAAGGTATTTTGCAGGGGCCAAAATGGATTAATGTGTATTTTGCAGGGGCCAAAATGGATTAATGTGTATTTTGCAGGGGCCAAAATGACCTTTAATGTGTATTTTTCAGGGGCCAAAATGACCTTTAAAACTAACAGCGTTAGTGGACCACTAACAGCGAGGGCTTAACTGAACAACTAACTATTTTACAGGGGCTTATTTAAAGTTTTTTATTTTGCAGGGGCCAAAATGGATTAATGTGTATTTTGCAGGGGCCAAAATGATCTTTAAGCCTAAAAAAAATGCACGGTTAGCAGCAAGTCAACACATGCCATGTATATTATAATCGGTTTCAAACCTTATATATTTATCCCTACAAATAAATAATTTGACAATTTGCTTGTTAAATATTGGTTTCAAACCTTATATATATTTTTACACCAAACCTTATATATTTTTTTTATCCCTACAAATAAATAATTCGACAATTTGCATAACATGCGTGGGATATTCCAGTGTTTCATGATAATTTTGTTTTATGTAAAAAGTCGTAAGTATTTTTTGAAAAAAAAAAAGAGGGTCAGCTCGAGGTTTTTGTTCTTGCTTAAGGAAAAAGCAATCTAGAATTGTTTTATCGATCGAAAATGACTCAACAAGTTTTTCTTTCCAAATGGTGCATAAAAATAGTTATTTCTATCTTTAAAAATCAGTTATTTCTCCAACTTCAGTTTAGACACTATTTTTGTTGGGGGTTAAACATTATATACGTTTTTTTAGTGCGAAACTGCATTTTTATTCTCTATCTTTAATCAAAGTTTTAGCTTACCACCAATTGGGTGCGGCACAAGTAGTAAGTTGTTTGGGCCCCTTAAGCATTTGGCTAGGGGTTCGATCCCTGGCCGGTGTGTATGGAGAGACATCGCTTGGGAGATGTCAGTCCTTAAATGAACTCCAATACCTCGAGGGATTAGTCTCCAAAGTCGCCGTGGAGAATACCCGGGTTTACCCAATAAGTTTTAGCTTACCCAATATGGCTAAGTGCCTTTTTTTTTGACAAAATGGCTAACCGCTTTTAATAGGTCACTTCTCACGTTAGTTATTTATGTTTTTGTCCACACGTTGGGATTAGTCTCAGCAGTTACGCACAGAGGATACTCATTTTATACCAAAAAAAGTTTTAGTTTAGTTATTTATGTTTTTGTCCCCACGTTGGTTCTTTATTTTTTAAATTTATGTCAAAGTGGTCATTTTGTAGGATTTCCGTCCATTGGGCTTACATGGCGTCTTAAGTGGCGCATCTGACTGAGATTTCATTAAATTATGTGGCATTTCATATTTTTTTAAAAAAACAATAACATAGAAAAATGAATAGCACTATGAATGTCTCAAGAACATTTAAATTTCTTGTTTATTGAATAACTTATGCAATACATGACCAAGTTGAATCACTACAGCATTTTTGGGTTTAGGCCACGCCAACCATTGCCCCGGCTAAAAATCCGTGGCCTAAACGTGGAAGAGGGCACGCATCTACAAGTGTTGGCAATGAGCCAGACATTAGGCGACGGTTTCATTAAGTTGATGTTAGGCCACATTTTGAAAATACACAGGCCACGGCTAAAAAACTGTTGATATATAATACCACATTTCTACGGTCGTGGCCTAAAATGTTATTGTACTCAACAAAACAATCAAACAAACTAGCCCATAAATTTGTCCAAAAATAAACCACTCCGCCAAAAATTTCACCAAAAGTTTTCGCCGCATTTCTTTCACTTGCGCGCACATTCCTTCGATTCTAATTTTTTTTTCATTGCATCGACCTTTCACTTCTTTGAGACAAACGGTGACAAAACCCTAACCTTCATTTCATCGATTCCTACCTATTCTCTCACTTCTCTGCGACAAAACCCTAACCTGCATCGCCCCTAGCCTTTCACTTCTGCAACGCACAACACCACCACCAGGAACCAGCCGACCCTCCACCACCGCCAAAGGAACGCAACCGATCATCCACCATCGTATTCTATTTTCCCCCTTTTCTTCTAATTGTTCTGTTCTTTTGATTGTTCTAAGGTCTGATTGTTCTGTTCTCTTTATTGTTCCCAGCTTCTCTCCTTAAATGCCAACTCCAACCAAGCTTCTCTCCATCGCCCACTCTCACTGCAAGGTTTGATACTCGCTCCTGTTCTTTTTCAATTTGGTCCGATTGTTCACTATGTTTTATTTGTTTGATTTATTTTATATTGAACACGTTTTTATGTATTTCAGTAACAGATTTATTGTTGCTTTAAATTTAAATCTAAGTTCACCAATATATTTTGATGACTTGAGGGTACCCATCTCGGAGTTGTTTCGATTCCAGTTGCAGAAAAACTATAATGGGAATATAAAAAATGAATTAAAAGAAATTGAAATGAGATGAAGAAATAGGATGAGAAGGAAAAATCGAACCCCGGTAATGGTTAGAGATTGGAACGAAGTGAGAGAGGCTTTAATTACAAGCATGATTGGCAAAATAGAATGAACTATGAAGGATTCTTCTATGTAGATTTTTACCATTGTTTTTGGTCTTTTTCTTTAAATATATGAAAAGAATTTAATTTTTCTCATTTATCTTTAGATTAGTAATTTGATTTGACATTGGCTTCAACTCATAATTTGTAAACCGTCAACTGTCCCTTAATTTCTAGTTACTTTCTCATGCAGTATATGACTCTTTATACAAGAAGATTTGGACTTTGGGAATAACTTTCATGTTAACATGTTTCCTATGTTGTTAAGAAAAATAGAGTCTTATTGTCAAACAAATGAAAAATATAGTGTTGCAACAAACTTCTTGATTTATGTTCTCATCAAATTTAAAATCTTCCATATGACTCCATGGAGTTAATGTTACAATTTCGTGAAATAGAAACTTTGAAGTTACATAATGCAAGTGTTTTAATTAATGACACTAACCAGCAATAGTTCAAATTGATATTATTGCATTTGAATTGGAAGACAGATTGGCAAAGCCAAAATTATTGTAAATATTAGATTCTTTTGGTTGTCTTTATTATTTTTGAGTTGAATTTGTAAGCTTAGATTTGTAAGCCTCATTTGAATATATTGTTTATGCTACTATAAATTTAGTAGACTTTTTTGGTTGCCTTTATTGTTTTCTTGATTTGAATGATAATCACAATGGAAGTACTCATCTGTTAATATTATTTTTCTGTAGTTCCACTTGATAGCTATTTGCAGTCACTAATTAACGATTGCTGCAATTCCCGATATAATAGGGTGGCTTGCCATTTCTTTTACTAAAGTAAGTAGTACTGTTTGTAAATGACATGAGTGGGTTGATTGGTTCCTTTTATGCGTGTAGTCTGGGATTTTTTCATTGTATGATGAGTTGTTTCTTTTTATAGGACTCATCTTTTTTTGTTTATGGGACGGTTGTTGGCAGGTTTTGAAGTTGGGATTATCTCTTATGTGGTAAACTTTATTGCCTTTTCTGATCTTTTTTATTTGGAAGGATTTGAGTGAGAGTGGTGTGTTTTGTTTACTAGTTTTTCTTTTCATTAGGTGCCTGTTTATATAGTTGAGATAGCACCTGAGAACTTGAGAGGTGGCCTTGGAGCTTGGTAGCTACTTTCACTAGGTGCCTGTTTATATCTTAAGGAAAATTCAGTTGAATTTCCAAATATAATCTATAATGTTCTGTGTAATGTATATGCCATTTCTTCCATTTCTTATACCGCTCTTTTATTTCAGTCCATTACAAATCTAAGTTTTCTTGCTCTTCTTTTTCTTGTCACTCTGAAGTTTTACATGTTGCACCTCTTCTCTAGTTCTTGTATTTGTTCCCATGCTTTCTGTCTCTTCTCTTCTCTTTGCCTCTAAACTTGCTCATTGTTTTATAGCAGATGGTAACATGTTAGTTTGATACTTGATATTCCATTTTTAAGTTAATCTAATATATTGTCTTTCCACACTGAAAATTTCCGTATTGAATTTGTTCATGACAGCTTTTTTCAGATTATAGACCAAGATAAAATTGCTGTGTTCTTCACATAGAGTACAACTATCATTTCTTCTTCTTCTTAACGTTTCTGTTTGATATAACTTTCTCTCTATACCTATCTCATCATTTAGTCAAGGAATGTGGATCTGATTCAAATTCAATGCCGAAGATCTATTCCTATCTAATGAAAAGATTTGAAGAACGCAAGGCAGTGATCCACTAGTGCAAAATCAGGAAAAGAATTAGACATTTAAAGTCAGGCGCTCAGATGCCTGACTTTATATATTGACGCGGTGGCAAACTTGTAATTAAGAGACAAAACTCGCGAGTTTTAAAGTCAAGCGAATACACGCCTGACTTCTAAAGTGAAAAAATAGAGAAAAAATTAGACTTTAGAAGTCAGGCGTGTATTCGCCTGACTACATAAGTAGACACGGTGGCAAACTTGTAATTAAGGGTGAAATTCTTTTTTTTTCTATTTTAGTACTTTAGAAGTCAGGCGCATACACGCCTGACCTCTAAAGTACTAAAATAAAAAAAAAACAATTTCACTCTTCTCCTTCTCTTCGCGAACCATTCACTCTCAGAATCAGAAAATCAGTACGCGTACGCGTTTCTTCTCCTCTCCTCTCCTCTCCTCTCCTCTCGCGTACGCCTCTCTTCTCCTTCTCCTCGCCTCTCTTCTCCTCGCCTCTCTTCTTCTCCTTCTCATTGCTCTTCTATGGCCGATGATCCTCTCCTCTCAACGCCTCTTTTCTCCTTCTTCTCTCTCTCACCGTTCGCTTAGGGTTTTTGATGTTCTCACTGATTTTTCAGTGATTGAAGCGTTGAAGCTCTTCAATCTCACACCTATGATGATGCTTGATGATGATGATGCAAAACCCCTATGGTTTATGCACTGAATCAGCAGTTCTGAGGTTTGTCACTTACAAACCCTTCGGTTTTCGAAGGTTACCGTACTTAGTGCTTGAATCTTTCAGTTAATCTGAGTTAATGGCTATGAAAAGGTATAACACTTAGTTTTCTTCTTTATTTCTTTGCGTTTTCACTTCTGAATTGAAACCCTAACTTCTGTTTGGTGTGTTTACTGGTTTCTATGTACTGGGTTTTGAATCGGACGTAAGAACAAGAACAGCGAAGGTATTATTCTACTAATCTTCCTCTGGTTTCGCTTAGGGTTTTTGATGTTCTCACTGATTTTTCAGTGATTGAAGCGTTGAAGCTCTTCAATCTCACACCTATGATGATGCTTGATGATGATGATGCAAAACCCCTATGGTTTATGCACTGAATCAGCAGTTCTGAGGTTTGTCACTTACAAACCCTTCGGTTTTCGAAGGTTACCGTACTCAGTGCTTGAATCTTTCAGTTAAGCTGAGTTAATGGCTATGAAAAGGTATAACACTTAGTTTTCTTCTTTATTTCTTTGCGTTTTCACTTCTGAATTGAAACCCTAACTTCTGTTTGGTGGGTTTACAGGTTTCTATGTACTGGGTTTTGAATCGGACGTAAGAACAAGAACAGCGAAGGTATTATTCTACTAATCTTCCTCTGGTTTCTTGCTGTGTTGGTTGTTCTAGGAAAACCTAAATCTGGGTTTTGTTGCTATAAGTTTAGATACTCAATATGAACAAATCAAGACTTCAACCAAAGGTATAAATTCCTTCTATTTACTGTTTTCTTTCTCATTGTTGAATCTGTCTTGCTATGTAGTTCTTGTTCAGTCTGAATTTAATCAGAAAGTTGTGTCTTGCTATGTAGTTCAAATCTGATATGAAAAAGATGTCTGTCATCCTGTACTTCATCCACCTGATGTGCCTTGCGTTTTGTTCTTTTCATTGATGCTTAGTTTTAGATTCATGTCTACATCCTTGAATTATAATTTTGCATATGCTGTTATAGCAACTCCCTTCAAGTGATATATATTTTTGCATCTTTTTTGGCAGCAGTTTTTGCTAGAGAAAACCAAATGAAGGCATGAGGCTTATTGTGATATTTTTCGTTGGAGGATTTTGTGGTTTAATCATAGGAATATCACTTCCAACATTGTCAACAACAAAGGTACTCTCACTCTAATTCAATGTCTTCTTCTGTCTGGGCGTACCTCATGCTTCAGTGAATTTTTATTCATGTTAATTTTGATGTTATTTAATTTAATGGTTAATTGAAATTTTGTAGTTGAATCTGGCATATGGCTTGCTTCCCTCCATTGATTTGTCTTGTATTCGGAATAGCAAGGGTTGGTATTTTATGAAGAGTGATGATGATACCACTTCATCCCAAGATCAGTTACTAAATAACTCATCCAAGGTTCATAACTGCTGCATCTATTCCTGATGTCTGATTTTCATATTATGTAATAGCTGAAAATAAATTATTTTATTTTCTTGATTGTATGCAGATTTGGGTTCCAACAAATCCAAAAGGTGCAGAAAGATTACCTCCTGGGATTGTTAATGCAGAGTCAGACTTTTTCTTGCGCAGATTATGGGGTCTTCCCAGTGAGGTAAATATCCTAATTCAAACACTTTATATCTATTTCAACTGTCCTAAAAATTGTAGCTAGCTAGATACATGTTTTCTTGGCATCTGTAGGACTTAACTTATAAGCCAAAGTACCTTGTGACATTCACTGTTGGATATCAGCAGAAAAAGAATATTGATGCAGCTGTCAAAAAGGTAAGATTCACTCTCTCTATTATCTCTCTGCATAATATAATCATGTGTATGTATGTATCTTTAAAATATATATCTATATGTAAATTGAACAGTTTTCAAAGGACTTCACAATCCTTCTATTTCATTATGATGGTCAAAACAGGCTATTCATGTGAGTGTTCACAAACAAACCAAGTGGTAAATAAATCCTCTGCTAACTACTCTATTAAATTTTGAATTTCAAATTTTCATGGTGAAATTTTCTGTTAATGTTACCTAACATAATGTTGTTTATTTCTCTTCTTAGGTGGTATGCCAAGAGATTTCTTCATCCAGATATTGTGGCACAATATGAGTATATTTTCATGTGGGATGAAGACTTGGGAGTTGAGCATTTTAATGCAGAAGAGTAACAGTATTAGTATTATTATTGGATATTTTATATATGTTTTTGGAGTTCTAGAATTTGGTTTTTTGTTAAGGAAGTTTGAAAATGTCTCTCTAATTCCAATTGCAGATACATAAAATTGGTAAGGAAGCATGGTTTGGAGATTTCACAGCCTGCTTTGGAACCTAATAAAGGGTTGATTTGGAATATGATAAAGAGAAGAAATGATAGTGAAGTTCACAAGTAAGATTTTATGATGGGTGTAGCACAGTTTTCTTGTGTTGTTTATTATGCAAATGTGTTTGTGTGTTGACTGTCTATTTTGTTTGGTTTTGTATTAGAGTAGTACAGGAGAAACCAGGGAGATGTAAATACCCTCTTCTGCCTCCTTGTGCAGGGTAAGTAACCATCAAAGTATTATTATTGTTGTTTTATTTTTACTTAAGTTAAAGGACTATTCACCGATTGTGTAAAACTCTTTTACACAATCATCTAATCAGATTTCATCATGTCGTCTCTTTGTGATATTGTTTACTAAAATATCTCAACAAACATCTACACGAGTGGTTACACACTGTTAGTGCGTAGTAATTTAACTCTTTTATTTGTTATATGCTCTATGATGCTGTAATGTAATTTATGTTTGCATGCAGATTTGTTGAGATTATGGCTCCAGTATTTTCGCGAGATGCATGGCGCTGTGTGTGGCATATGATTCAGGTTCAATCATCACTCTTTTTTCCCCCTATGCGCTGTGTGTGGCATATGATCATTCTTTGGTCTTTTGGGGATATGTCACAGTGGCAAAATCACAAACCCTTTGAACCCATACCTGATTAATTAGTATTTTAATTATTTCCTAGCACTTTTCTCCATACTGTAAGAGGTTTTCAAGGGATGTTTAACAATATGGCATGGATGCTACAATGTAGGCCTAACAATATGATCCCAATTTCATTGCTGCCAGCCTCGACGAAGCATACCTTGATATAACTGAAGTCTGCAGAGGAAGGAACGTCAACAGTGAAGAAGTAAGTTGCTGCGTCTGATTAGGTTTGCAATGAATCATGATAGGTCAGTTTTCCCTTACTTATATGTCGATTTTCATAGTGTCTCATTATTGGCCTTCAATTTCACGCAAACATTCCTAGTCTTCACCTTGGACTTGGAGCATAAGTTAATAATCTGATATTTTTTCAATTCCTCTTTTCTCTTCATTATTCACGTTTACACAACTGCGTCTTTCTAATGAACAAATTTATCAGGGAGGCTAGAAATGAATTAAGAGTTAAGATATGCTGTAAAAATGCATAAACTCTGTTTTGTATTTTACATCTTAAATATATCATTTTTCAGCAGATTTGAACTTCTAGCAACTAAATGGTTGATGGAAAGGATTAGCATGCTCTACTATGTGTTTCTGATTTATTTCCAAGCCTTTTATTTTGCTTCTTAAGACAAGCTGTTGTTGAATTTATTTATTTTCTGCTTACATCCAAATGATAATTCTATTTCAGCCTGCATAAGTCCTGCTGATATTAATGTTGAAGAAACCCTAAACACTTTGAAGTATGCAAATCGTGCACGCAATATCCGAAATAAGCCCATTGTAAGTATCTGCATTATCTTTTTATTCCTATTTTTCATTTGACAATATCAAGATAATTTTATAATGATAGCCATTTAGGCTCACTTTTTAATTCTTCTGTAGGTCAATAGAGATCCCATGTCTAATGAGATGCTAAAAATGCGACAACAACTGGAGTATTTGCAAGCAGAGCTATGTGCTCGTGCCGGTGGCTCTTCTGATGAAGTTCAGGTAGTTGGCTTCCATTAATTTAACATGAAACTTCAGTGAAGTCTAGATTACTTTAGTGTATTATATTTCCTATAATAGGCTACTGTCAGCATTAAATATCTTCTAGTGTAGTGCATGATAGCATATACTATACATTTATTTTGTTCGTTCTGTCATTTCATTTAGATTTCCGTTACATTCTCTTGAATTTTCCATGGTGTGGCTGTTGTATTCTAGAGTTGTCTATCAATGTCTGTTGAGTCTGAACTGTATAATGTGTATAGCCTTGCAAATGTTACAGACAGTCTGAGACAATAGGGGTTATTTCAGTGTTTTAGCACCTGCAAAAAGTTCTCCACATCTTTGTCCTATTGGATTTGGGGGATTCTACATCTTTGACTCACGATATTTGTTGTGCAGGTATGGGAATTTGACCAGGTTCATCAAAGATGGCTTCCGGTGGCAGAATTGGCACTGCCTGAGGACAAGGGTGATCAGGTTTATGCTGTTGCATGGGCACCAAATATTGGCAGGTAAATTTTTGCAATTTTTTTGAAACATGTCAATCATTTGTATAAGCCCAACTTCCTCATATAGCAGCTTGCATCAAAATACTGGACTGCTTTGACAGGCATGATTTCATGTCAGTCAAGCACCATGAGGAAGTATGTACATGGGTTATGACCAAGTTTACTGGTATTTTCCTCTGTAGTCAATGAAATATGATTAGTTGCTGGTACAATTTTCTTGTAGACTGATGGAGGACCAGATTTCTGTTTGTTATAATTTACATAAACTATGAGCACATGCAGAGTGATAAAAAAACTAATGATAACATGACCATTAGTTTGTTGAAAATTTCAGGTTATTAAGCGCATTACTGATGGAGGACCAGATTTCTGTTTTGAATGTGTGGGTGATACTGATATGATAACCACTGCATTGCAGTAATGCTGTGATGTAATACTCTATATCCCTAGATTCATGTTTATAACTTCTACATTAGACATGAATTTCATTTTGCCTTTTTCTTGTTTCTCATAATAGGGATGGGGTTTGACAGTAACACTTGGTGCACCAAAAGTGAAGCCTGGTAGTGCCATGGAAATGTTTGTTGTCCATATGCTTTGAATTTGATATGTTAGGATGTTGTTTTCAATCCATATGCTTTGGGTTGTGGTCATATTTTCTGTAAGTCATGTGCTTGTTCTGCTGCATCTTCTAGTGTTCTGTTGCAGTTTCATTCTTCAATATGTTGCAAATACCTTATAGCTATTAAATATATAATGTACATGCATTTTCTGGTGTTCTGTTGCTGTTTCATTCTTCAATATGTTGTTTTTGAATATGTCTGTGGCAGCTTTCTGTTTTTGTCTTGGTCTAGATTTGTTGGTCTCATGTGTGGTTAATGCCTAAAACTTGAATCTGACTCCATGGCCCAATGGATAAGGCGCTGGTCTACGGAACCAGAGATTCTGGGTTCGATCCCCAGTGGAGTCGTTTTTAATGAAATTGAGGATACATTAAGGCTACCAAATAAATTTTTTTTTTAAAAAAAATGAACTTTTAAAGTCAGGCGGAACTAAAGCCTGACTTCAAAACAGACTTACGAAGTCAGGCGGAACTAAAGCCTGACTTCAAAACAGACTTACGAAGTCAGGCGGCACTAAAGCCTGACTTCAAAACATACTTACGAAGTCAGGCGAAACAAATGCCTGACTTCAAAACATACTTACGAAGTCAGGCGAAACAAATGCCTGACTTCAAAACATACTTACGAAGTCAGGCGAAACAAATGCCTGACTTCAAAACATACTTACGAAGTCAGGCGAAACAAATGCTTGACTTTAAAACATACTTACGAAGTCAGGCTATCGCTTGACTTTAAAACTCCTGACATACAAAGTCGACTTAATAAAAGTCAAGCGGGCGCCTGACTTTAAATCCCCTTTTCGCCTGACTTTAAATCCCTTTTTTGCACTAGTGATCATACATATGGTCTTTGGCTCCTGGAATCCACCTTCCTACAGATAAGGCATTTGATTGGTGACTTGAGCTCAGTGAGTATCATGATGTTTTAATGACTATTTTGTTAATACTTTGTATTTTCTCAACTAAGCGTTTTGCATCTTGTTCTGCACTTGTATCATTTGATTTGATTTGATTACATCTTCTTGCTATCATTTGCTAGTTCTTGAAGTTACATAGGCCATCAAGGGTTTTAGGTTCTGTCTTTTGGTTTAGATATCTTAGCTGGTTTTAGTTTGTGATCCTTTTTCTCTTCTTAGTAATCTCATTCAAATTTCCAAGTAAAATGTAAGCCACCAAAAGAAGTAAAACCAGGACTAGAAACAGAATAGGAACTAAGGAGCACAGATTCTGTCTTGTTTTCTTACCTGATAAACTAACAAAATTTGTACTTCAGATTAATTATATTAATTAATTTTGGTTTAAACAATGGAAAGTTGAAATTGTAAATCTATTCTCCTTTTGAAGGCTTATACATTGTTTCAAGTTAAACAATAAATGAATGTCTCCCAGGTTGCAACAGGGCTTAACTTCACAGTCTTCCTCACTAGACAAGGTCATTTTTATACATGTGGAACCAACACGCACAGAGACACTCAAGACAGACCAAGGTACTGTGGGATCACTGATATTCAAGTCTACTATTAAATAAATGAAATACTTTTACAAAGAAATGCATGCACTCAAATCCATCAGCATCACTGATATTCAATTCCCTCAACACTACATTGTTTCTAGTCTCTTAGGTATGAATTACATTACATTTATTCAATTTCTTTTGTATTATTTATTGTTTCACTTCAACTTACCAACTTTAATGCTTGATACAGGTTGTGTTCAAGTGGTGAAGAACTGAACAATAAGGTAGGGCATCTAATCTATGTGTGGATTGGGTCTTTTGCTAATGAAATGATTGTTTATATATATATATATATATATATATATATATATATATATATATATATGTCTTAATCTTTGCAGGTTCATCACTATATGAATTCAATTGGAACTTTGAAGTTTCTGTGAATATGAAAAAGAAAACTATGAAGTTTTTTAATATATAACTCTGTTGACTGTTCATTTAAGTGCTGATTGGACTACTTAGGCTTTCATTTTAGATATTGAGATTTTGATTCATAGTTCTGGTCTATTGGACAGGTTTATATAAAGCATCAGATATGTCCTTGGGAGTTGTGGTCCTAGATGTGATGTGATTCTTGGCCACGTGATTTTTGGCAGCCTCGTATTGCTGCTATGGTGTGTCATTAATGAGCTTTTTTTTGGGTGGAATGTGTCATTAATGAGCTAATATTGAAAGCTTGATTTTGCTCATTTGTGTTGTCTGTTATAATTAGTTGGTAATAGGCTCAAGGAGATTAGTTTCAAAGGATCACTTATGTTCCATTTACTTTTATTAGTTGTTCCTTTTACTTTTATTCTTCTTTGTCCCCTTTTGTATCAGGGATGTTTTTTGGCTTCATATTGTACAGGTGCTGTGGCCATTTGGTATTTTGAACTTGAAATATTGAACTTGGTGTATATCTTGAATTTGTTTTATAATTAAAGAGTTTTGATTATATATAGTTATTCTAGTGTTCCTAAATTATAAACACCAAAAGTATTGTCTATGCATGTTTCTAGAGTCGGCTAATTGTGATTTAAATGTTTGGAAAACAAATGCATGATTAAAAAAAACTTGATTTAAAAAATAGTGGATTAAAATATAGGCCACGGTTATTTATGTGTGGCCAATTGAAAACTGTGGCTTAAACCTATAGGCCACGGTTATTTATGTGCGGCCAATTGAAAACCGTGGCCGGAAACTAGACTAATAAAACGTGGCCTATTTTAATAACTGTAGCGACGGTTTTAATATTTCGTGGCCTAATGTGACAAAACCGTGGACTAAACGAATAGGCAACGGCCACCTAGACAACGCCTAAAAAACCGTGGCCAAACCGTGGCCTAAAGTTCAGGCCACAGTTTTTTCACTTCTGGCCACTGTTTTGTCACTTCTGGCCACGGTTTTTTGTTGTTGCCTAAACTACTTTTTGTTGTAGTGAATAAAACTGGACTATAACTTAAATAAAATTTTGAAGGAAATTAAATAGAACTAAAATTAAGCTTAGAAAAGTGTTTATTTGCAAAATCACTACTGGAACCGAAAGCTTGAAGAGGAAGAGAAGGGGAATTGATGTTGTTTTCGTTCAAACCTTTTGCTGTAGTTCAATTTCTGCACTCAATACGAGCTGAACAAATTGGTTTGATTAAACTTGGTAGCAAATTGAGAGATGACGACCCAAAACGCAATTTCTAGGCGTGAATTGAATCTTCAGTGCGATTTGCGATTTAAGTGCTTTTTCAGACAAAATATTTTCCATATTATGATTTGTTGAATTTCGAGCATGTTAGGATCAAAATTTTCGTTATTTGACGCGGTATCGTGATTTGCCATTGTTGAGTTGAAGTTCTCTTTGAAGCTTCATCTTCTTCATTTGGCCAAAAATTCTTTTGTTGTATAAGCATTTTTCTGAGTTTAATTTTGGTTCCATCGAATTCCTTGCAAAATTTAATTCAAGTTAGAATTCAGTTTCATTCAATTTGGTCATGTCATGCATAGGTTATTCAAGAAACAAGAAATTGAAGTGTTCTTAGTGTTCTTGAAGACATTCATAGTGTTCTTCATTTTTCTGTGTTTTGTTTTTTTTTAAAAAAAAAAAATGAAATTCCACATAATTTAATGAAACTCAATCATATGTGACACTTAAGACGCTACATCAGTCCAGTGGACAAAAGTCTTACAAAAGGACTACTTTGAAACATATTTGAAAGATTAAAGACCAAAGTGGAAAAAAGATAAAATACCAAACTGAAACTTTGGTCAACCATTGGTCAAAGATAAAGAACCAAAAATAAAGTTTAGCCTTTAATAATAATAACTAAGAAAGTATTTGCGTGTGCTTATCTTTTTTTTGTTGGTGGGTGCATGTGCCTATCTTTTAGAAAAGAGTTGATAAGGACACTTTCAACTTTCAAATTGAGAAAGCCCGCAAGAGCTTAAATTTTTGGAAAGTTTGGAATCTAGAAAACTAATATTTTGTACGAAGAATCATCCATCAAAAACAAATTACGAACTGTAATGGTACTCAAAAAAGTCATTGAAAAAATGGAGACTGGGTGAAAATAAACGTAGTAACAAAGTGTCACGTACAATTCTGACATTTTGTAAGGCATCACTCCGTAACCTCAAGCATAACTCAGGAATCTATCCTTCGTTGGGATAATCACTCTAGCTAAGCTAATTAGTCAAGCAAGGCCCATATATGTGATGCAATCTGTAACACCCCAATTTCCGTTCGTTTTGGCTCTTTTAGTATGTGCTAGTTTTATAAATTATTTTGATTGATAAGATTAAATTATATTGTGTTGGAGTCAATAAAATTGGTTGAAAATCATATTTAAATATATTTTTATATGCTATTAGTAATATATGAGTGTTATTATATATTTATTTTATTTTTATAAATATTATTATTTTAAATGTTATTTATGTTATAAATTATTTTGGGCTTCTGAAGTGTTAAAATAATAGTTGTAATGAAATTGGGCTTTAAAAACGAATTAAAATAGGTTTTGGGCTTTTTTATACGCATACAACCCCCATTTTCCTTGCTAAATGCACCCCCTGTGATCCACTCCCTTCAGCGCAGCCCAGTCCACACGCAGTACCAGGCCCAGAACCGACCCGACCCACTCCCTTCTTCTTCTTCTTCTTCTCCGCGCGATAGCATGTGCAGAAAAACGAAAACCCTACCCAGCAGCTCCATCTCGCGTTCTCACACCTCAAGCCACGGCCAGCCACGAAAACCCACCCTCCAACTCGAAAGTAGCCACCGAATCCGAATATGGGCTCAGTTTCATCGATCATAGCATCGTTTCGTGAGGAGCATCCCACACCACCGCCGCGACGGAAACCATGGACCACCGTGAACCGGTAAGGCGTCGCCTTCGTTCAGAATCATTGTTGGTCGGACCTCTTAATCGTTGAGTTGCAGCTAACAGCCTCCCTGGTTCGCGATCCCTCTTCCTCCTTTCGTTCGGAATCCAAGTTCTCACCACCATGGCTATCGAGAATGAACAATTCTAACCACCCTCACACTATCACACCATGACCAAACCATAGAACCACTGTGACCATTCCCACCCATCTCAGTCACGATTTTCCCCTACAATCGTGGTTCTGCCACTACGTTCACACCTTAGTTCCGATTAGCACCATCACTGATTTCGTCTTGCCATTATCGTCTAAGATGGACAGATTTAGCAACCTTGCTTTTGGGTATTGCACGGACAAATAGAACTATTGTGTTCCGTTCATAAATCAGCCTAGCACCTTTGTCACAAAGGAAATAGTTGTTCGTAGCCACAAATCTTCGCCAAAGAACGTGTTCCAACCATCGTTGACTAATCTTATTAAGACAAGCCCCTTCGTAATTCGTGCATTCGGCCATTCCAACTTGACCGCATTCATGGCTTCGAACGGTTGTCATTGGCGTCTTGTACTATCCGATAGGTACTCTCTTTCCGAAAATACGATTAATTCATTTATCAAGCGATTAATTATATTTAATATGTTTGGTATATGACTTTTGTACTGTCATTGTTGTTGTTGCATAATTGTACGCGTTCGAGTGACACATAATCTCGTTGGAGTTAGATCACGCTCGAGAACCCGTGACATTCTTTTGTTGTGCCAAAGGAACTATTGCAATTGGATATCAGGTAAGGGTGGGATTCTATCTCTATAATTGGGTGTATGAAGGGCTCTATGTAGACAGGTTGATGGAACCCTGGGTGTGATTAAGTTAGAAGACCCTAGTTGTAGGTATTGAATTTTTATATAATGATTGAACATGATTGATGATGATTGAACATGATTGATGATGATTGAACATGATTGATGATGATTGAACGTGCTTGATGATGTTTTGGAATCGAAATTCTGGTCATGGGCGCCATGGGCGCCGTTTTTGATGTTGCTGTCTGGGCGCCATGGGCGCCGTCCCTGTCTATATCGCTGGGCGCCTCCTGGGCGTCGTTCTGTGCGTGTGTTGTGGTCTGGGCGCCATGGGCGCCGTTCCTGAAAATGTTGCTGGGCGCCAAGGGCGCCACCCTGTTGTGTTGTGTTGTGTTGCGGTCTTGCAGGTACCTGGCGCATAGGGCGCCTAATCCTGGCTGCCCGTTGTTGCTGTTCCTGGGTGCCATGGGCGCCAGTTGATGTTTTCCTGGCGCAAGGGCGCCAAGGGCGCCAAGTCTTGGCTGCCCGATTGCGATGTTGCTGTGTCTCCTGGCGCATGGGCGCCAAGGGCGCCAAGATTTGGCTGCCCGGTTGCTGTTGTTGCGTGCTGTGTCTGGCGCAGGGGCGCCATGGGTGCCTAAATCAGGCTGCCTCGTGCTGTGTCTGGTGCAGGGGCGCCATGGGCGCCTAAATCAGGCTGCCTTGTGCTGTGTTGCGTTGCTGGGCTCCATGGGCGCCAAGGGCGCCAGTTTGGCTGCCCGTTGTGCTGCTGGGCGCCATGGGCGCCAGTTTGGCTGCCAATTGTGTTGCTTGGCGCAGTGGGCGCCAAGGGCGCCAAGTGTGGCTGCCCAAATGTGAATTTCACGATTGTTATTTAAAATGATGTTGAATATGTGCTTAGGCCCAAAGTTGCCAAAATGTTGAAAGTTGCTAAAATATTGCGATGTTGCCAAAATGTTGAAAATTGCTAAGTTGTAAATTGTTGACGACGAATGTTGTACGAAGACGAATTTGCCTCTATTCATTGGCAGGTGATGTGTTGTAGGCCTACGGCCAATGTTGCTTTCCGATGTTGTTGCGTTGCTATGTAACCGTTATTATTTGTTTGTGCATTTATATAGCGTCGCATGCATAGCATATTTTTACGATGGAGATATGCTCAAACCACGATGGCCTAGATTGGCAAACCACGACGACGATTTTGCGATGTTGATGCCCCTATTTACGGGCTTGAATTATGGTACCACATGCATTATAGGGCGGTGGCCTTGAGTTGAGTCACATTTCGCATTATGTGCATACTTATGTGATTGAGATGATTTTGACTGCTGTTAAGTGATGAATTGACCTGAATTATATATTGTTTTTCATGTATCCGATTATATAGTGCGATATCTCACCCTTTCTGTTTTAATGTTACCCCAATGTTGCACTACAACAGATTTAAGCATTGGGAGCGCTTTTTTTAGGCCATAGGGAGCGCTTTCGAGCGCTCCTAAAGCTAGCGCTCCTGTTGCAAATCACCCAAAGGTAGCGCTCGAAAAGCGCTCCCAAAAAACAGGCAAGAGGAGCGCTTTTTATTACAAGCGCTCCTTATTCCTAGGCGCGCTAAGACAATAAGGAGCGCTTACCGTAAAAAGCGCTCCTCATGGACTTAAGAAAAGGGAGCGCTTACTGTAAAAAGCGCTACTTATGCCTAGATGCGCCTAGACCATAAGTAGCGCTTTTTACAGAAAGCGCTACCTATGCCAAATTTAAAAAAAAAAAATTATTATTTCCCTATTACCAATTCCTTACTCCCAGCTTCATTAACATACTATTTCTAATATGAACTTCCAAAAATTACATAAATGATCATGTACCAAAATATGGATGTCAAAAATCAAAAATTACAACATCTTCATTAACATACTATTTCTAATAGTAATCAAAGTTACAAAAAAGCAGATTCCCAGTTACTGAAAATGTGAGAGTTTCTACTTGAGAGGCTTCATACCCTGTTAGTGTTCCAAAAAGCAGATTCCCAGTTACTGCTTGTTAGTTAAAATAAACATAGATCTTTCTCATGAAGCTGAGAACAAGATATAATATAATATTATTCTATAAAAAAGAAGCATTATAGAAGACCTCTTATCTTTCCTTTTTGACTGTAACAGAAGCTGAGAACAAGATATAATATAATATTATTCTATAAATGATCATGTACCAAAATATGGATGTCAAAAATCAAAAATTACAAGTGCAAGATCTGAATTGCTCTTATGCCAGAGGATAAAAACCAACTAGTATATTATTATAAAATGAAGATTACAATACAATTCTCCATATTTGAGACACCCAGAACCTCCAAAGCCTAAATAAAAGGCCCCAATTTCCATACAAATTCCCAAGATAATCTTCTAACTACCCAATACCCATACTTATAGGCAACTAACTCCTATTCAAACTACCCATAGAAGTTACATATGACAGTTTTTTATTAATAAACTACCTGTTAAAACTAACTAAAACCACCCATTCTAACAAAAACCTAGGTGAAAATAAATATCAAGAGGCATAAAAGAAGAGAGTTTGGACAGAGAAGGAAGTTACATATGATCATCCTCTTGAAGTGTGAGATTTCTTCTGGCTATCTACAATTGCTAGGTTTGAGTAGGAATAATGAATAAATTGAAACCAAATTCTCGTAAGTGGAATGTCCTACCTCATTCATTGCATTTATAATGTGGCTATTATTTTTTTTATTTTACTCTGTTTTAACTTCATACGTCAGGTAAATATACTTGAAGTTTAGTCATTGTAGAGCAAGAACTATGCATAATAGAAACCAATTTAAAACACTTAAGTAGGTTTTGTAGCATACCATTATAAAAGACCATGTTCGACCGGGATCATTATACCGGGCAAGCAAACAACCAGGCTGAGGGTTAAGACCATCATTAATGATATTGGAGCGCAAGATTTTCTCCTTTTCACGAACAATATCCTCTGTGGGTTTTCCACTAAATTTCATTACTGCAGCAATTCCTCCTTCTACCTCTCTCAAGCGAACTGTTTCTTGATTGGGAATCGGTAAACTGGTCAAAAGACCAAATAGTAAGCACAAATCGCAATCAAACTAAAGATACTGCACTTCTTTTTCCTATAAAACTATATCTCTTTGAACAGAAGTTCTTTAATTTCTTAAAACCAGCAAGACTATAAACCAGACCTCTTTGTTTCTTTGTCTAATGGAAGAACTATCTGGATTGACACTTTGGAAAGGTCAGCATCCATGGCTTGAGTGAAAACAGGAGTAGTCATCGGTATCTTTTCTGCTGTGGAATTCTTTCCAAATATATATCTGTGTAGAAGAGTATTAACATATATGGATTAACATGACAGCTTTATTTGATATATAAAATCTTACCCAGCAACATCATTAAAGCCAGTATTTCCAGCTAGCTTATCTCCATTTGTTTCTACTACTACGAATGGATTATACTGTCTAACCTGTTGAACCATTAAAAAAAGAATGCATTGTTAAATAATAATTGTCAAAATTCAATCCGGTACTCAGACATATAATGTATTATCATCATTTTTGCTACATGAAACTGTGTCGTGACAGCTGATGAAAACTATCTGGATTGATGTGCAGTAGAGTGGTGCAGTGATTACAAATGGGCAACCACCAAAGGTGAAGTTTACCTTTGGATATAAGCATTAATGCAATCCTCATACGATTTCATTACTGAACAGATTAGCAGGTCAGAGATGAATGCATATCAATGCAAAAACAATATGGGAATGAATGAGAAGATTGACCTCATAATTGGCAGTCTTTTTCAATATTTGGTATTTGGGTGATTCCAATTCGGGTGTCTTGTAAATCCTCAACTGCAAAATGTCAAATCTTCATAGTCACAATCAATTTTAGAAGACATCAAGGGAAAAATGACCAAACCATACATCAAGTGTGAAATAGAATGGTACCTGTTTAATTACTTCTAGCAATCCTTCAAGCGAAAAATCAACTTTGATTATACCTGTCCAGGATGTGGAGTTCTTCAATAGAAAATTATCTTTGATTATACCTGTCCAACTGCATTGGGATTTCGGAATTCTGTCTGCCTTCCTTTAATCCTAGCCCATATACTCATTGTGTTATTACTGCACAAAGCAACAAAAAAAATCTATTTTGATTAGCTTTAAGCAGTTAGCATGCAAATAAGAGAAAAAACATGCACATTAACAGTATGAGAGAAATAAAACAAAAGTCAGTTTAGGTTTCACTGACTGAAACAACACCAGGAAAAAAAAACAGAGAGATAGAGGGAAAGAAATTACCTGTTCTCAAGGTGAGAACCGTAGCTGTCCACAGCATCTTCAAAGAGTGAAGATCAGCAACCCAGAACAACAAAACGCACGGTCAGAATCATTTTCAACAGCATCAGAACTTCAAACATTAAAAAGGAAAAGGCTAAGGCGAGCTTTTACCTGTTTGGAGATCACTACACGCAGTTCTTCAAAAACCTGCAACCAGAAACAGTTTCAGAAGTTAGGGTTTACTGTGTTGGTCAAGAACAGTAAAACCGAAACTGAAAAAATAGCAAGAACAAGTATTATACCTTCGTGTAAGCAGATCGTAGTGCGTAGAGCCAAGATCCTTCAAGATCGAACCCGAAACAGCAAAGAAACGAAGCAAATCAACGTTTGAAATATAGGGTTTCAAACCGTGGAGAAACTGAGAAGGGTAACATGTGGTCGAAGGAGAGGAGGCGCAGGGTTGAGGAGGTGTGGTCGAAGGAGAGGCGAGCGAATACTGTGTACTGGCGGCGGCGCAGGGTTGAGGAAGCGCAGGGTTGAGGAGGCAGTCGAAGGAGAGGAGAGGAAGAGCGTAAACGTGTACTGGAAGGGTAACATGTGATACTGGAAGGGTTTTTGGGTTTTAGAAAAGGAAAAAAGGAAATGGAGAATAGGTAGCGCTTTCTACAAAAAGCGCTCCTCCTGATGGGGCTATGCGAAATTTTAAATGAGGAGCGCTTTTTAGAAAGCGCTCCTGATGGGGTATGCGAGATCAAGAATAAGGAGCGCTTTTTAGAAAGCGCTCCTGATGGGGTATGCGAGATTTTGAATGAGGAGCGCTTTTGTGGAAAGCGCTACTCATGGCGCTAGATAGGGAGCGCTTTTTAAAAAGCGTTCCTGATGAGTGCGCTCTTTTTTGGTGTTTTTGGCGTAGTGTTGGTAACGTGCATGTAATCCCGAATGAAGGCAGTTCACCTTCGTTTGATCGAGTCGGTGTCGTCGCTCTGATATGTAACACTCGGGGGGAATGAACACGCGTTTTAATACTGTTTGCCTGTTATTTCGTTGTTGGAGCTTTAAGCTGTTATGTTGCTATTTGGATGTTTTCTGAGCTGTCTTGAGTTGTTAAGACGCAACGATTATTTAATTTGACTTGTTGTGAATCCGCTGCGTAGTTTTTAAACATGGATTATTTCTGAGGATTAAAATGGGGTTGTTTTATCGGTTCATCCAAATGTGTTATATAACTGTTTTCAAAAGCGAATTAACTCGTTGTTGTTTTCACGAAGTAAATGTGGCACTCCATTGTTTGTTGAAAATTTTTTTTATGAACTCTGATATTTTTGCATTATTTGCCGGGTAGAAATGGGGTGTTACACAATCTAGCTCCCCTAAAGGGATGTATGATTAATAAATATGTTGCTTTTTCATTTGAGCTGAGGACCAACATCAACAAAAATTACATAAGCTGAACCGGGGGAAGGTTTACAAGTCCAAAAGAGAGAATGACTTAGGCTAAAGACCCTTTAGAACTGTCAACTCGGTGTTTATGATGAAGGATTCATGGGTCTCTATGGTTATAGGTGAATATAATCATGGTGGAGAAGGCTTCCTTAGAATTGTCATTAACAAGACTATGCCTAGTTTGTGGAGTCAAATTTGTCAAAACTAGGATAGATTTAGAATGTTGCTTGTTTGGTGTCTAGGGAATGGGATAACTCGCTTAATTCTAGGTTATGATCTCTAATTGGTTCATGAAATTTTTATCTGCCTTCATACTTAAGTTGGATCCTCCGAACCTTGAAATTGGTTGTGGTAAATATTGCATGGTCTCTTCTCGACTTGGGGTAGAGGTTATCAATGACATTAGAATCTTACATCAGGAGTCCTTAGATCTTTTTTTTAATAATACTTCGGGATATGTCAATAAAACAGGGCTTATGCGCAAAATCACTTATGGAACCGAAAGGATGAAGAGAAAGAAAAGTGGGACTGACATTGTTTTCGTTGAAACCTTTTGATGTAGTTCAATTTCTGCACTCAATACGAGCTGAACACAATTGGTTTGATTAAGTTTGGTAGCAAATTGAGAGAGGACGACCCAAACCGCGATTTCTAGGCGTGAGTTGCATCTTCACTGCGATTTGCGATTTAAGCGCTTTTTCAGACTAAATATTTGTCATATTCTGATTTCTTGTTGAATTTCGAGTATGTTAGGATCGAAATTTTCCTTATTTGACGCCATATAGTGAGTTTGCCATTGTTGAGTTGAAGCTCTCTTTGAAGCTTGATCTTCTTCATTTGGCCAAAAGTGATTTTGCTGTATAAGCATTTTTCTGAGCTTAATTTTGGTTCCATCGAATTCCTTGCACAATTTTATTCAAGTTAGAGTTCAGGTTCATTCAATTTGGTCATGTATTGCATGGGTTATTCAAGAAACAAGAAATTGAAGTGTTCTTGGTGTTCTTGAAGACATTCATAGTGTTCTTTATTTTTCTGTGTTTTAGTTTTAAAAAAATATGATATTCCACGTAATTTAATGAAATTCTAAACAAATGTGACACTTAAGACGCTACGTCAGTCTAGTGAACGAAAGTCTTACAAAAGTACTACTTTGAAACAGATTTGAAAGATAAAAGAACAAACTGAAACTTTGGTCAACCTTTGGTCAAAGATAAAGGAGCAAAAATGCAGCTTAGCCTTTAATAATAATAACTAAGAAATTATTTGGGTGTGCTTATCTTCTTTTTTGTTGTTGTTGGGTGCATGTGCTTATCTTTTACAAAAAAGTTAACAAGGAGACTTTCAACTTTGTTATTGAGAAAGCTCGCACGAGGTTAAACTCTTTGGAAAGTTTGGAATCTAGAGAACTAATATTTAGTACGAAGAATCATCCGTCAAAAACAAATTGCGAACTGTAATGGTACTCAAAAAAGTCATTGAAAAAATGGAGACTGGGTGAAAATAAATGTAATAATAGAGTGTCACGTAATTTTCTGGCATTTTGTAAGGCATCACTTCCTTAGAATTGTCATTAACAAGACTATGTCTAGTTTGTGGAGTCGAATTTGTCAAAACTAGGATAGATTTAGAATGTTGCTTGTTTGGTGTCCAGGGAATGGGGAAACTATACATTTTTGGAAGGATAACTCATTTAATTCTAGGTTATGATCTCTAATTGATTCATGAAATTTTTCTCTACCTTCTAACATAAGTTGGATCCTCTGATCCTTGAAATTGGTTGTGGTAAATATTGTATGGTCTCTTCTCGACTTGGGTTAGAGGTTATATATGACATTAAACTTTTACATTAGGAGTCCTTAATTTTTTTTTTGAACAATACTTCGTGATATATCAATAAAACAGGGTCAAGCCCAAACCGAATTCAACCATACAACGATACAGGTCCATGTGATATACGCCCACCACAATAAAAAACAAACAGCAATACAAAGACACTAACCATACAATCCACCCGGCCGAAACAAACCCGGATAACCCAAAACAAACACGACCCACAATAACAACGACCACCACTTCAACCACTTACACGAATACAGCAAAGCCTTACAACCACACACTCGAAAGTGAAAGAAAACCTAACCCTAAGAGGAAGCAAGAGCAAAACCACCATAATTGACCATGATTGCATCGATCCAGCGCTTTCTACACTGTTTCCGTCTCAAGAAGAACCGCAATCGCTGTTGGGGGAGTAGTGACCCAGTTACGAGGAAGTGAAGACGTCATAGCTAACTTAGCAACGACATCAGCCACCCAATTACCACTTCGATTTGTCCACAAAAAACCCATCAAGGTAAATTCCTTCTTCAAAGCTTGAATATCATTAACAATATCTTGTCTAATTAAGTCCTCTGCAAACCACCACTAATTCCATGCAATCAGACTCAAACAAAACACTGGGAAACTTCAAATTAACCGCAAGGGAGGTAGCTTCACGAAGGGCAAGAGCTTCATCAACAAGAGCAGAGTTGGCAAATATCTTTGAGGTAATACCTGCAACCAGCGCCCCTTTAGAATCTCTGCATATTATTCCTGTATTTCCACGGCCTAGATCTGCATGTTTTGGCTCGAGGTATCAAAAATAATATTTCTACTCCTGCAAAGGAGGATTCCTTGCTAAGGAGAATTTGTTTACCACTTCCACATGATTTTTTATTTATGTTATCCCCCTTTTCCTCTTGCTTGTTTTATTAGCTGACTGGAGAAGACTCATTTCCTCATGGTTCTTATTTCTTAGTGTTTTCTCCTTGGTGATGTGCCTCCTTTTGATCACATGTTCACAAAAATAATTCAAATTTTCATTTTTCTAGTTACAAAAAGTTTATGTGAATAGTGTCGTGGCAAGGAAAACCTCAAGGCACTACAACATTTTGACCCTACAGCAATGCTTGAAAACCGTTGTGTAAACCCGAAAAACCGTTGCATTTACTTTCGGCAACGGTTTTGAAACCGTTGTTTCTGCGGGCGTTGCCTAAACTATAGGCAACGGTTTTTTGTGACCAAAGGAAACGTAACCCTAAAACCGTTGCCATTGACAGCTTAAACACAACAGTTTTTATTTTCACACAAAGGCAACGGGATAAAACCGTTGCTAGTTATAGCAACATTTAAAAATCGTTGCCAAATATGGCAACACTGAAAAGCCGTTGCGTTAGTTATGACCGTTGTCTATAATCAGCACACACAACGGTTCAAAACTGTTGCCATAGATGATAAAAAATTAAAAAAAAAATAGAATCATGCACTATATACATTCGTACATACACTAATTTTCTCCTTTATTTTTTGGGATAACACCCAAAATTACAATTCACGATAAATTGAAAAAAAGTTACCAACAAAATTCTAGAAAGCCCTATTAGTTAATGTATCCAGTCAACTTCAAAAAGAGGCTAAGTAAAGCCTAAGCTCACAAAGGTCATCACACTTAAAGCCCAAAAAGAGTTGCAGGAACTAGTCATTTCTTTTAGGACTAGGAAGAGGTGTCCCTTCTAAGAAATGTTTGATCAAAGCAAGTGCTCTTGCTAGTTGGTAACTTGGCACTTGATGACCTAGTGCTTCTCTCACTGTTGCAAATGTTAGGCCTCCCTTGCATTCTTCGGTATATCCACCAACCTGTGCCAAACCAAAGTTCTTAAGAAAATGCATTCATAATTTATTCTTTCTTTTTATTTGTTTTGTCTGATATGAATACTAGATGGAACTATATTAGCTAACATTAATTTACATCTAGTAAAAAGTAAAAGTGTAAGTAATAGTTTTAACATTACCTCTCCATAGGAAAACCAAGGGTGCCAAACAGTTTTAACTGGAAGGTTCATCTTTTTAAGGGAATACTTGGTTGAAGTAACAGGAACCCTTCCATCTGTATCACCACTGTATCATACAACAAGGGGTAAATAATAAGAATTTGTGAATACAGACATTTTCAAAAGTTAATGGTGTAACTGGTAGGAAATGTAAAAAGGAAAAATGTTGCTAGAATTCAGAAGACAAAAAAAAGATAAATTCGTTGCAAGTTTCAACATAGAGAAATTTAATATTTTCAATACATTTTTATTTCTATTATTAGTAGAAATTCACGCAGTCCTGCAAAATACCCTTTACAAGCCTGTCTTTTAGGCCGACTCTGCCTATTTTAAAGTGGTGGAATCCATATGAATTTCATCTGATTTGAAAAAGTATTCGAAAGAGTATGTTTGAGAGTGTAATTGTTATTAGTAGTTTTTGAACAGATGTTATAAAAGGGGGGAATGAAGATATTACCTGAAAATCCAAACCCTAATGTCATTATTGAGGGATTCATGTAAATAGGGAAGGACAGTTGAAGAGCTATCAACCCAATGTGTAATGACCTCACTACAAGGACTCCATTCATATTTGAGTTTGGTAACATTGGCATGAAGTGCCTTTTGAACATCTTCTCTATTAAGATATGCAGACACATAAAACTCACCACATGGATCATTCACAATCTGCAAAACAAAATAAAACAAAACATATCAGTTATATTCAACTTCATATAATCTCAAATCAAATACAATCAATATTGAAATTTGATGCTTACAGAGGTCTTTTTAGGCAGAGCTGTGAGATTATCATTTTTGCATAGTGGAGCATAAATGTTGTATATATCAATGTTTGAAAGATCCTTGTCAATTTCATCTGCAGCTGTTTCACACTCACTTGTTTGATTAACTGATGAGAAATCACAAGCTTTGTTGATATCATAAGCTGCTTGGTCTGAGATTATAGCATGTTTGGTTGGTATAGTTAAGATTTGATGCAGTTCCATCATATTCTTTTGCAAAGGGAACCAAAACTATAAAAGCAAATTAACTTTCGGATAGTCTCAAATGAAATGATTATATTAGATGTTTAAACTTTAAAGAGATATAAGAAACAACGCCTTGTACCAACGTGCAAATGCTAAAAAGACACATTCAAGAAACAAATACTAGTTCTATATAGAGCTTATTACTCATAATACCCAACAGGATCATGGATACAAATTACAAAGTGGACTGTTGCATTACAACACAATTGAAATAGTGGTTAGAAATACAAATTCAGCAGCTTACAAATGAAGGGAAAACATAATAGAAAAAATGTTCTTTCAATGGCTATTGATAGAAGCAACATCAAATCAAATCCAGACTACATTCTACTGATTCTAGTAAGATATCAATGATGAGAATCAGAAAAACATAAATAAGAGTTTTGAACTGTTGAACACTACACAAGGCATAAATCATTCTATTCAATTAAATTTAGTCATGCAAGGGAATATCACATGTTACAAATGTTTCGGAATCAAGCAAACAGATGACACACATTCAAAAACAAAAACATTTGGCAATTAATTAGAATGTAAAAAAATGCAGCAGCATATCTTGATTAATAAAATAGACAGGAAAATATATCAACGTAAAGATGTTACAATGTCACAATTACTAATTGGATTTGATAGTAGAGATATTTGTTCTAGGAATAAAAAATACCTCCCATTTTTTCCAACATCCTAGTCACGAGTACTCGAGAATAGTGTTTTCATGACATTTCTACTTCTAGGACGGTCTGCAATCATAATGTGAAAGTTCAGATTGAAAGAACACAGAAAAACATACATAGTCATCAAGAAACGCATTCATCGTTTGCATCTAATAGGAACTGGAATTAATGGAGAGACCATCAGAAACAATAATTCTTGCTTTCGTAGTGTTAAATTTGAAGTTACACTTACTAGTTTGTTTGCATGCAATAACAATATATCAAGCAATCATCATCATCAACAAAAAAAATAGATAAGGGATATCAGATAATGAAAACTAATTGCATGTTAACAAGCAACTACTGATCTGCAACTTCCAAGAAGGACCCTTTTGAACAAATATGAAATCTTCACTAGTTTTTAATAGAATCAATTTAACTGAGAAGCTCAATGAAATTAAGTTCCAATTAGGTGCAGAGTAACTACTACGATTTCAAATCCTCCGCTGTCAACGACGTTAATGAAGGAACAACACAAATTTTTCGTTAGAGAGAGAGAGACCAGAGAGAGCCGATTTGGGGGAAATCGCTGAACCATAAACCCAAAATCGCTGAACCTTGATTGGGGAAACCGTGGTTAGGGTTTTTGCTAGAACCTAATCGCTGAAACCTAATCGCTGTGAACTTAATCGCTGGTTTGTGAGGTTTGTTGAGAACGTGAGGATTTGTGAGCTTTGCTGAGAACACCACTTCAATAGGGTTTGTGAGCTTCGTAATCGCAGGTTTGTGAGGTTTGTGAGCTTCGTAATCGCAGGTTCGAGGGAAAGAAGTTCGTGCGTATGCGTGAATGAGAATGGAAGGGAGGGTTCTGAGCTCTGGGTATGCGTGGGTGAGTTCTGAGCTTAGGGTTAGAGAAAGGAAGGGAGGGTTCTGAGCTCTGGGTTAGAGAAAGGAAGGGAGGGGTTCTGCGTATGCGTGAATTCGGGTTCTGCGTATGCGTGAAGGGATTTTAGGGCTCTTGTATGCGTGAATGATTTAGTTCCATGGATTTTCTACTTTTTTTATTTTTTAATAATTTTCTCTACGGCAACGTTTTCGAACCGTTGCCTAAAGCTTAAACAAAAAACCGTTGCTGTAAACCTTATGGGAACGGTTTTCAGCCGTTGCCATTAAAAAAATGAATCAGCAACGGGTTCAAAAAATCGTTGCCATTGTTGGCTAAGGCAACGGTTTTTTTGATGTTGCAATTTTAGGCGTTGCCATAGGTTCCAAATGTTGTAGTGGCGCTCAAAGAGCGCTAAAAGGTACTTACATATTGCCTAACATTTTCGCCTCAGCAATGAGATTCGAACTCATGTTCTTGTGGGATATGAGCCACATCCTTGCTAATTGGACCAATCTTTGTTGTCTCTCAACGAGATAAGCTAAAAACAAAGGTCCATTGAACTTTACTGTCTATGTTATTGTGGATTATTTGCAGTCTCCCTTTCATCTTAATTTGAGAGTGATTTTAAGCAGCTGATTTATTTGTTATTCTATTAAACTCAAAATAAGTCTCTTAAACTCTATGTCTTTAATGTTTTATGTAAAATAGATTTTGTTTCAATTTAAAACATTGATTAATTTATTTCAATCAATACATATAAAAATGAAGCAAATGTATTTTTAAAAAATGAGGTAACATTTTATAATTAAAACAAAATCTAAATTATGTTATTCTGACATCCAAAATATTGCCAAATAAGCTCCATTAAGTCTACTTGAACTAGTCATGAATTTGTCCGCCATGAAGACATGCTCTCCTCAGCAAGTATGTCGCAAAATCAGAATGAGATAATATATAATTTAGATACTGAGACGCCATTGTTTACATGATTATAAGAATGATCAAGATTACCAAAATGTGTTTTATTCATCTTCAACAATCATGTTATTCAAGGTTGGCGAACTTGATAATCTAATTGCAAACTCGTGGATCTTATGTAGAGACTCGAATCATAAACTCCAAAGAGTTAGCATAATTTAAAAAATAATACCTAAAAAAACCCTATACATGACTGTTACGGTCAGTGTCGACGAATGCTTCCACGCACCTAGCCCTTCGGCTCATGGGCGGCGCTCCTGATAATTTGTGTAGTTGATTTGTTGATTGGACATGCGATTGATGTAATTGTTCTGACTGTTTAACCCTTGACTTTGACTTTGACCGCCTCGATGTCTTCACTTTGAATGTCGTTTTCCACGCCTTATTATCTGAGCTTATGACCGCCCTTGTGTTGGTTCTATATAAGAAGGGGGTCTTTTAGAGGGGGTGCCTTGTGTGTAACCACCTCGGGGCCTTGTGTGTAATCACCTCGGCTCCTCTTTGTTTTGACCGGTTTTGACGTGAAATCGCCAGCGCCGGAGTTCCCTTCCCCCTGCTCGCCTTCCGTGCTCTGCAGTTTTCAGGAAAGCAGCACACAACAAAGATATCTGTTAGTTTGTAGGATAATTATACCTGTGCATACTTTGTACTCCTCTTTGGGGGAGGACTGGTAGAAATGTATATCTTTGTCTCTGTAAAGAACGTTTAAGTGTTATTGGTTTTGACTTAGTAGCCGTTCGACTTTTCTTTATTTTTTGTTTTTATGTTTTGACGCTCGAGACATCAATGCATCTCGCTTCTGTGTCGCTTCGAGAGATTATGTATTACAATGGCCAGGTGCCCAAGGGTGTATGTCGGCTCTCGCCAATCTTCACCTGTCAGGACTTGGTTGGTTGCGAACGTGTTTGTTTTGCGTTGGTGCCCAAGGGTGTATGTCGGCTTCCGCCAGTCTCCACCTTTCGGGTCTTTCATTCTTTTCCCCCTTAGAGTAACAAGGACCGTTCGGTCGCGTTGCGGTGCCTCTCTAGGTTTTGCCTTTTGTCTAATGGGATTCCCTATGATGCGACAAACGCGTCAGTTTTGCTTTTTTCCCATGAGGTTCGCCCAAGGGTGGGGCTTGAACACGTCAGCTCAGCCTATTGCCTATCAGGACTTAATTTTTGTGCCCAAGGGTAATGCCGAGATGTTGGTCGGTTCTTACCTGTCGGGACTTACGTCTGGTGTTATTAGGCACATTCTAGAAATTGATAGAGAGTGGTGAGAAAGCTTTGTTTCATTGATATTGGTTTACAAAAGTACGCTTGCCAGTGCATTCTAGGCCTAGTTGTAGTAAAACCTTAGGTTTTCGGCGTTCCAGGATCAGGGGATGTTCCCTCCGTCCAGCTTGTTACTTCTTTGCCGATTACTTCTTTAACTCGGAAGGGGTCGTCCCAGTTGGGTGACAGTTTCCCTATTGCTCCTGTTCTCAATGTTTGCCTGAGCACGAGGTCACCCCATCTGAACTCCCTGGGTTTGACTTTAGTATTGTACTTCCTCATTGCTCGCTGTTTGGCAGCTTCCTTTTTTATTTTGGCCAGTGCTCGTACTTCGTCGAGGAGATCGAGGTTTGCTTGCAGCTATTCCTCGTTTGGGGTCTTCTCGGTCAGCGCCTTTCTGGGACTGGGCTCCAGTATTTCTACCGGGATCGTGGCATCACTCCAATATGTTAGGCGGAATGGGGTTTCTCCCGTCGCCGAATGCTTAGTGGTGTGATAGGACCAGAGTACTAGGGGAAGTTCCTCTGTCCAGTTGCCCTTGGCGTCGTCCAATCGCCTTTTCAAGCCATTCAGGATGACCTTGTTAGCTGCCTCGACTTGACCATTTTTTTGTGGGTGCTCTACTGATGTGAATATTTGTTGGATTTTCCAAGTCCTGCAGAAGTTGGCGACCGCTTCAGAGGCGAACTGAGTTCTGTTGTCGGTTATTATGCTTTCAGGGACACCGAACCTGCATATGAGAGCTTCTTCCAGTAGAACTTTTTCACCCTCTCGGTGGTGATCGTCGCCACGGGCTCGGCTTCGATCCACTTGGTGAAGTAATCAACGGCTACGATCAAGAACATGACTTGGCCGGCGGTAGGTGGGAATGGACCCAAGATGTCAACTCCCCATACGATTAATGGCCATGCCGGCAATATTGCTTGCAGATTTGTTGGTGGTACCCTGGGGATACTGGAATATCGCTGGCATTTGTCGCACCTCTTCACATATTCTAAGGAGTCTCTTTTGATCGTCGGCCAGTGGTACCCTATCCTTATGATTTTTGTCGCCAAGGCCTGTCCGCCAATGTGGCTACCGCACACCTCTTCGTGTATTTCCCTAACTATCTCCTCTGCTTGGCTGCGAGTTACACATTTGAGAAAGGGGGCTAAAAATCCTCTTTTGTAAAGCTCCGGGCCAATCATGGTGTACTTGCTGGCCGTTTGGTCAACTTTTGTGCTTCTGCCTCCGTCATTTGTGGTCATTCACCTCTCAGGTAGGCCACTATGTCTGACATCCAACACCCGTCTTCTTCGACCTCTACTTCCACTGTAAGGACGTGTATTTTGTTTATGCTGGGCTGGGGGATGCTTTCTTGAATAACCGTCCGATAATTACCCGGTTTCTTCGTGCTGGCCAGCTTCGCCAGTATGTCGGCTCTGCTGTTCTGATCTCTAGGTGTGTGCGTCTGTTGGAATGTTTTGAATTTTAGCTTTAGTTGTCGTACCTTCTTGAGGTATTTGATCTTCATTTCGTCTTTGGCGATATAGGCTCCTGTGACTTGCCCGGTTACTAGTAGCGAGTCGCTTCGTGCAGATAGTTTTTCTACCCCTACCTTGGCCTCCCGGGTCATCCCTGCTATCAAAGCTTCATACTCGGCTTGATTGTTGCTGGCCTTCCAATCGAACTGAATGGATATTTCTAATAGTACACCGCCTGGCCCCCTCGAGGGTTACTCCGGCGCCGCTCCCCCTTGAGTTGGAGGATCCGTCGACAGAGAGTACCCATTCGTCTTCTGCTTCCTCATCACTACTGGTCTCTTCTACCAGCTCTACTGCGAAGTCTGCTAGTGCATGTGCCTTGATCGGTCCTCTCGAATCGTACCGGATGTCATATTCTGAGAGCTCAACCGACCATGAGACCATTCTTCCGGCCAAATCGAGCTTGCCGAGCACCTTCTTTACTGGAAGATCAGTTTTGACTGTTACTAGGTGGCTCAGAAAGTATTGTTAGAGTTTCCTGGCGGCTAGGAAGACCGCGAATGCAGCTTTCTCTATCTTTTGGTATCTGATCTCCAGCCCCTTCCAGACTTTGCTCACATAGTAGACTGGCCGTTGTTGTTTGTCTTGTTCTTGGATGAGGACCGCACTGCATGCTTTTTCGAAGATGGCTAGGTAAAGCAGCATCAGGGCTCCCTGGGAGGGGGCCGTCAATATTGGTGGAGTTGCGATGAACTGTTTGATTGCTTGGGAAGCCTGCTCGCACTCTACCGACCACTAGAAAGAAGTGTTTTTTTCAGTAGCTGGAAGAGGGGCTTCATCTTATCTGTCGATCGGACCATGAAAAATGCTGTTATCCGTCCTGTAAGTATTTGGACCTCCTTCGCGTCTTATGGGCTTCTCATATCAATTATGGCCCTGCATTGGGCAGGGTTAGCTCCCCCCGGTGGGTGAGGACGAAACCCAGAAATTCTACTGCTTGAACACCAAAGGAAGACTTGTCGGGATTGAGTCTTACGCTATGTTCTTTCAGCAACTGGAAGACCCTGGATAGGTTATCGAGGTGGGTTTCATCAGTTTCGGCTTTAATGACCATGTCGTCGTCCACATATACTTCAATTACTTAGCCTATGATTTCTTCGAATATTCTGTCCATCAGGCGCTGGTAGGTTGCTCCTGCATTTTTTAAGCCGAAGGGCATTACCCTGTAGCAGAAGTTGGACCGATCGGTCATGAAGGCTGTTTTCTCTTCGTCGTCTGGGATCATGCTGATCTGGTTGTATCCGGAATAAGCGTCCATGAAGCTCAACAATTTGTACCCCAACACACCATCGACCAGGCTGTTAATGCTGGGCAGATGATATGGGTTTTTCGCGCAGGCTTTGTTCAAGTCCGTGTAGTCCACACACATCCGCCACTTGCCGTTTGCTTTTCTTACCATCACCGGGTTCATAAACCAGGTAGGCTACCTGACTTTCCTAATGAATTCAGCTTTTATGAGCTTGCCGGCTTCTTTTTTTATAGTCGCCGTCTTCTCTGCACCCTACTTTCTCTGTCTCTGCACCACAGGTCTAACAGATGGGCTTAGTGATAAACGGTGACATACGAAGTTAGGATCAATACTTGGCATGTCCTGGGGGGACCATGGAAATATGTCTAGGTTGTTGGCCAGGAACTGGGAGAGTCTTCATTTTGCTTTCGGGGCCAAGCTTGCCCCGATTTTTGTTTATTGGTGGCTTGCTGGGCCGATCTTGATTTCTTTTTGGTCGTCGGTCGGTTTAGGGCGCTTTTCTTCCCTGGCGGGGTCGTATAGCCTGGGATCCAAGTCTAGGAACCCACAATCCTGAGGTTGCATTGGTTTTCTTTGTATTGTCTTCACATTTGCGCTCTCGGCGTAGCACCTCCGAGTGGTTACCTGGTCCCCTTTTACGGTGCCTACTCCACCGTTCGGTAGCGGAAATTTCATGCAGAGTTGAGGGTAGGATACCGCTGCTTCCAAGGCGTTCAGAGCTAGGCGGCCCAAGATGATATCGTACGCTGAGGGTGCTTTAATTACCATATACCGGAGGGTCACCGTCTTCTCCTGCTCTTGGTCTCTGAATGTCGTTGGTGGATCGAGGTAGCCACACACCTCTACCTTCCGTCCGGAGAAGCCCGTCAGGAAGCCTGGGAAGTTTTTGAGTCCTTCACTAGGTATTTGCAACCAACCAAAGCATTCCCAGTACATCACATTTGCAGAGCTTCCCCCATCGACGAGTATCCACTAGACGCTTGAGCCTCTGATTGTAGTAGATATCACGAGGGGATCTCCTTCGTGGACTTGGACTCCTTTGAAGTCGTCGGTACTGAAGGTAACAGTCGAGTATTCTGGCAATATACATGCATCATTAGTGTTTAAGTTCATAATGGAACGAGTATACCTTTTCCTAGAATTTGACAACGCTCCTCCCCCGAGAATCCCCTGGAGATCGCGCTGACGTATTGTCTCTTTGCCCCAATTTCCGCTGTTCTTCCCGAGGCGCCACCGCCTCTGATACGGCGGTGTCGTCAGGGTTTAGGGCGACACGCGATGGTGCAGTTCTCTTCCTTGGGTGTTTCAGCATGTGCTTGGGATGTTTCTTCGAGGATTTGGACAAGTTTTCTGACGTCATTGAGGTGCACCTGCAGTCGCCTAACTTTAGTTTCTTGCGCTTAGATCAGCTTCTCCAGGGCTTCGCTTTCATTTCTCTGTTTCGCCCCTGGGATGGGATCGCAGGGACTGACGCATATTCAAAAGGCTACTGATTTTAGCATTATTGGGGTAAGATTTCGTCATTTTGATGGTGGATCTCTAGGTTTCTGTGTGGGTAGTGGGAAGAAATTTTACTTGGGCCCACGGTGGGCGCCAATGTTACGGTCGGTTTCTCTAGATGAGAAAGGACCGAACACGAGAATAAAGATAATCACACTTGATGTATGAGAAAATGGGATTGGATCCGTTTATTGGCCTCTCAGGGCTATATTTATATTACAAGGTACATTAATGGTGATTAATACACTTAATGGCCGAGTTGACCGTTACACACAAACAGGAGGGAAATCAGGGATATTTCCCTATGATTATGCTTCATTCGTTTCTAGGAGAGGTGGAGGCGAGATATTTCTGGCCGATCGGTTAGCCATGCCAAGAGGTCCTTCTGCAGTCGAGCGTATGTGTATACCGGCGGGTCCGGTTGGGAACAATGACATATATATATATATATATATAGTTCAGTACCTTGCTGTATTTCCGGGTTGATCCGAGACTACAGTTGGTAGGGCTCTTGCCGGGTCGGATCTCCGTGTGTTTTGAGCGAGAGGGGGGGGGGGGGTTACCTGCAAAAACACTCTGACGCTCAAGTCAGTAGAGAATTGTGGAGTATGCAAGAAACGGGTAATGCGTACCATTTGTGGCTATGCGAGCCTGTATTTATAGAGATCCGTGCTAGCTCTGAGTCGTTGGATCGTTCGGGTGAATCTGAGCCATCGATGCTTGATGGATTGGGCTTTGGATGTGGATCCAAGGAATTGGGCTTGTCTATGCTCAATTAGGCGCATGGACCTCATGGCCCAATATGAAATGCAGGGTCATGGATATGGATCCTTGACATTGGGCTGGTCCGGATCCAGCTCGCTTAGTGGGCCCGTGGCCCAGTCAAGAACATCTATATATATATATATATATATATATATATATATATATATATATATATATATATATATATATACACACACATACTACATACCATAAAGAAAATTGAGGACCTTAAATCCAACATTAAAAATCTCATACATCATGGAACACAGACAACGACATCAAGTACAAAACTCAAATTGCATGTTGCAGCAAAGAAAGAACAATTAACAAACATTTACACAATATAACTTTTGTTGTGCCTAAAGTGAATAAAATAGAAGGACAAATTTTCATAAGAACGTAAAGGTTAGTCAAGGAGTGATACACATTCACATAAGGGAATAGAAAATGAAAAAAAAAATGAAAACAAACAAACTTTTCAGGAACAAAGGATGAAAAAATAGGCCAGTCCTGCCTAGCCCAACCTAATTCAATGTGGGTTTTTTTTATCGTACCCCCACCTTATCAAGATATACTCCCACAATTTTTGTTAATCCCAAAATACCCCTAAAAATTTAAATTTAATGGATTTATCTATTTAACCGGTAAATCCGTTTATAAATAAATCTAAAAACGGAAGTATGTCTTGACAGTTACTTCTGGTTGCAACAAAAAATGTAAAACGGACGTAGTTGGAGAAACTTACATCCGTTTTGTTAATTTTACGAAACGGATGTAAGTTATTATTAGATAAATCCATTTTTAGCAATATAAGGTAACAGATTTATCTATTAATTAGATAAATCCATTTTGTAAAAAAAAGGCAAATAAACCTATAACACCTCTATAAATAATAAATATGGAAAAATAATTACAAAAAACTACTACAAAAATAAGTAAATGAAATGTCAATCTAAATCATCTGAATCAGCTGCTATACGGATCCAACCATGAAGTAGACCCGGTATACGGATCCAACCATGAAGTAGATTCAGGAGATGTAAAGCGCTCCCATTGAAGACAAATTGGAGGCAACAAACAGTCAGGCAAGAGCGCAACATGCAACCAGTGGCAGTGGTTCACGTGAAGAATAGAGATGATGCTGCGACTCTTAGTAGAAGAATAAGTACCTCTCAACGACAAATAAGTAAATGCCTGCCCCAAAGATAATTCAACTAGGACCACATTATATTTGGTAGATATAATGTACCCCATTTTAGGCAAGCTCAGCTACTTGTCCTTGTTCTGCCTCCCATAACCTCTAACAAATAGGGACTCCTTAATAACTGCAAGCCGATCAACCCCAAATAATTCAGAATATAGCTCAGAACGGGAGTTTATATCTTGGATTAAATCTTGTCTAATTAAAGACCAACTTTCCTCACCAAGACCAAGACCAACAGCGACTGCTCGGAAGCCACAATTACCATCCAGTTCCACATCAATAATATCTGCAACATAAGAGTGGAAGTGAAGAGGAACCCACGGTAATAGCAATTTAGAAGTCCCCTGCTGTGTTAATTTATTTGAATCCCGGTGTGATAATTTAGGAGAAGCACCATGTGACTGTGATAACTGCTGTGATAATTTATTAGAAGCCCCAGAGTCTTGAGTATTTTTTAATAGAAGTGGGATATGCCCACATGATGTCACTAACCACATCTGACCCATCAACTTTCCTGCTCCAACATTAATAATTCTCAGACTCAATCAATCTCAGCAGCTCCTGAATATCAGTTGTAGGACCCCTCCAAGAAGACCTATAGGCGTAACGCTGCATATATATGTGGGGGCATAGAAGTCACATTTCCCGAAATTTTTTTCTTCAATGCATTAAGACAATCTTTTGGGCCAACCCTCAATGAAGTGTGCTCATCGACCATAGCCTTCTCCTCCTTCGATAACCGACCAAACATTGCCGAGCCGGTCGAGGTAGTAAGCAGTTCATGTGTGTGGAGTCCACACCTAACCTTCACACACCAACCCCCATCACGAACAGTACAAGTAGCTCTCAACTTAAATGGACAGTCGCACTTCTTTGACCAGATGACTCTAGAATTATTAATGAACTTCCCATGCTTCTCGCAGCCAAAAATAATTTTATCTCTCGTCCCCCTTTTACCTCCACCTTTGTCAGATCTAAGAATGATAACCACAACTCCAATGTCTTTCCCAACGTCTCTGACCCAACGTATAACATCCTCACGTGAAGGAAATAGTTACAAAATAGAAAATTGTTAGGTACTTAATTAATTAAGTATCTACATACATGTTTTAAAAAAAATAATTAATTAAATATACCGTCTCCGTCCTGAATGACCCTGATGTATCTATCTCGACTGGAACCAACTGTGACTCCGTATCCATATCTGTTTCAGTTTTACGAGAAAAAATAAAACATAAGACATAATAATATAATTACGAAACAGATTTATCTGCTATGGACATAAATCCGTTTTGGTTTTTTTTCGAAACGGACTTATATGGTAACAGATAAATCCGTTTTGGAGCAAATATAAAAACAGAAGTAAGTTTGCAAAATATAAATCCGTTTTGGAGAAAAATTTTTAAAAACGTAATTACATTTTTAAACGTAAATCTATTTTGACACAATTAAATGCCAAATGGAAATAAGCCTTTTGAGATACTTTCGTTTTGAGAAAAAAGTCAACTAACGGAAGTATCTTTCTCCGTTTACTTCCGTTTGGCGTCGTATTTAATACAGTTTTAATGATTAACGGATTTACCTCTACTACAGATAAATCCGTTTGCTGATATAGTGGGTCCCACTAGAGAATCTAGTCCAAATTCAATTTTGTGTAATAAACGAGAGGGGTATTTTCGGGTTTCTAAAAATTGTGGGAGTAGATGGGTTTGGGGTGGGGGTATAAAAAAAACGTTCATTGTCGGTTCACCAAAACAACGAACCGGCCCGTCTCGAGCTGCCAAGAGTGGTTTTATCTAAATCATCAAAACTCATATTAAAATTGTTTTGAATACCTTTAATTTCTTTCATAAATTTGACTAAATGACACCTATCCAGATAAAAATTATTTTTATTTTTTATTTTTTTGTGTTTAATAAATATATACCGACAGTACAAATCTATCACCTATGCAAATATTTCTTTACATTGCTAACTTTTAATTATTAAACTCTTTAGTGGTTCTGAGAGAATAACAATATATAAACTAACAATCCACTGCACCAGCAACTAGTAGTTGCCTCAGTTTGGTGGCACCATATAAGAGAAAGATCAAAGAACAGAGCTAGGTGCCATGATTATCTTTTTATTGTCTCCTATGTTCTCAATCCAGCTCCGTACACGTTTTAATGTTTATTTTATATATTGTTAATGGCACAAATACTTTTCAATCGTGACATCTATGATCATCATCTTATAGAATTTCCACTCTTCCACTACTGGCCGCCCAAAAAATCAAAAGTAAACGCTCAAATCTTTTTTATTTTAATTGGAAGCATCTACTGCTTCTTTTATTTTAAATTATTAATAAATTATTAATTAACCAAAGTCCTTAATAAAGGTTTGGTCCGTGGTTGATGTATCATTAAAATACTGTGAATTTGAAACTACAAGTGGTAGTTTTTGCGGTGAGAAGAGGACCTTTCTTTCACACCTTGTTTTTGTTTCTACTGGAATTCCAAATAGGCGATTCAACATTGATCAAAGAATCAAAAACAATAAGTTTATGAGAAAAATTAGTGTATTTGTTATATTAATTAGTATTACAAAGAAAATTTTCTCTTATTAATTACTTGACTAATGTTTTTAAATCACTTATCAGCGTACATGTTATTTTGGAATTCAAATACAATGCAGTCAACTAAATTGTTGGATAAAATCACTAAATTGCAATTTCAGCTTTATTTTTTATTTTTAATTGAAAAATATTCTTTGATACACTAACTTCACCGGATTGCACTTTTTATTGACCGCACTGAATTCAAATATGTTATTTTGATGTCCGAAAGAACAACTTATTAGCGATAAAAGATACAATTAAGTGCCATGTTGACATCAATAACACGGGTTCCAACTCGCTCTACTTTACCCATTTCCATCTTTGACTGTTTGTACTAAAGACCAAAAAATCGATCGCTCTATTTGTTCTTAAAAAATCGACACCAAAATTGACAGAAATCAATAATTAACACAATTCAAATATGCAATTGTGAAGGCTTGATAGATATATCAAGTGTCAAAAGTTCATAAACTATCAACGTAACTTGATTAACCACGAACTCAAATGTGATCAATCGCGATTCTCAAGTGTTTCTTCATTAACTTTCAATGCAACTTTATTAACCACGAATGGTTAGTATATTTTTTTCAATCGGCAAAGTGATTAGTTGTTAGAAGGGAGAGAGAGGAGATTTCAAAGTTAATGAACTACTTTGCATCAATAATTTCTCTTTCACTGAAGTTAATGAACTACACTTCCATTATTTTAATATTTGTATTTATTTATCTCCCACTTGTCAACGTCACCCCACTTCCCCCTTTCTCTCTCTCTCTCTTACCCTTTATTTTGCTTGGTCAATGGATGGTCATGCTCTTCGCTCATGCCTCCCCCAAAAATCTTTTCCCCTATTGGTTCAGCACACCCTTATGTTCCCTTCTTCTTCCTTCTTCTTCCCCTCATCAAATTCAAATCAAAGATTCAAACTTTACCTTCTGGGTAGTTTTAGTTTCTCTTGTTCTCATGAGATCAACTACTTCAACTTCACCCTCTTCTTCTTCAACTTGTTATCACAACAATTACATGGTTTTTTCCAAACTAATGGTCTCTGTCACAACAATACCATTATTACTACTTCTATCTTTGTTGTTTTCTGTTGTTCATGTTTCTTGTTCTTGTAACCAAATTGACAAAGATTCACTTTTAGCTTTCTCTTCTAACTTATCTACTTCTTCACCTCACCTACCTCTCAATTGGTCTTCTTCTTCTGATTGCTGTCAATGGGAAGGTATAACATGTGATGAAGATAATAACCATGTTACACATCTTCTATTACCATCTAGAGGTCTCACTGGTTTCATTTCTCCATCAATAACATCCCTTTCATCTCTCTCTCATCTTAATCTCTCACATAACAAGTTATCTGGTAATCTTCAAAGTCAATTTTTGTCACTTGTTAATCACCTTCTTGTTCTTGATTTGAGTTATAACCGTTTCTCTGGTGAGTTACCAACTTTTGTTGATGGAAATAGCAATAGCAGTGGTGCTATAGAGATTGTGGATTTGTCTAGTAATTCATTCAATGGAACATTGCCACTTTCTTTACTTCAGCATCTTGCAGCTGAAGGGAGTTTGATATCTTTCAATGTTAGCAACAACAGTTTCACAGGTCAAACTCACAATTCCATTTTTTGTGTTAATGAACATAGCTCATCAACTATAAGATTCTTGGATTATTCATCCAATGATTTTGATGGTACTATTCAGCCTGGTTTAGGAGCATGTTCTAAGTTGGAGAGATTTAGAGCAGGTTTTAATGTTCTATCTGGACCTATACCAAGTGATATTTTTGATGCTGTTTCACTTATTGAAATATCATTGCCACTTAATAAACTCAATGGATCAATTGGTGATGGCATTGTTAGCCTTACCAATCTCACAGTTTTGGAGCTTTACTCCAATCATTTAACAGGACCTATTCCTCAGGATATTGGTAAACTCACCAAATTGGAAAAACTGCTTCTTCATGTCAACAATTTGACAGGTACAATTCCACCATCTCTAATGAATTGTATCAATCTTGTGGTGTTGAATTTAAGAGTCAACAAATTGGAAGGAGATCTTTCAGCTTTCAATTTCTCAGAATTTCTCAGACTTGTTACACTTGACCTTGGTAACAATAGGTTTACTGGTATTTTACCATCTACCCTTTATGCTTGCAAGTCACTTAGAGCATTAAGATTTGCATCTAATCAACTCGAGGGACAAATTTCTCAAGAGATACTTGGACTTGAGTCTTTGTCTTTCTTATCAGTTTCCAACAACAATCTGAGTAATATCACTGGAGCTTTGAGAATACTCACAGGACTCAAGAAGCTTAGTACCCTTATGCTCTCCAAGAATTTTTTCAATGAAATGTTACCAGATGGTGAAAACATGATAGACCCTAATGGATTCCAAAATATTCAGGTTTTAGGCTTAGGTGGTTGTAGGTTCAGAGGTGAAATACCAAGTTGGCTTGCAAATCTGAAGAAACTTGAAGCCTTGGACCTTTCATTTAATCAAATAACTGGTTCAATTCCTCCTTGGTTGGGTAAACTTCCTCAGCTTTTCTATCTAGACTTGTCTGTTAATCTTCTTACAGGTATATTTCCAATGGAGCTCACAAAACTCCCAGCACTAACATCACAAAAGGCAAATGATGAAGTAGAAAGGACTTACTTGGAATTACCTGTCTTTGCTAATGCCTACAATGTTTCCTTGTTGCAATATAATCAGCTTTCGAGCCTACCACCAGCGATATATCTAGAAACCAATCACCTTAGTGGCAGTATCCCGATTGAGGTCGGAAACCTGGTCGTCCTTAATCAACTGGACTTGAAGATGAACAACTTCTCTGGCAATATACCAGATCAAATTTCAAACTTGAGTAACTTGGAGAAACTAGACCTCTCAGGAAATCAACTATCTGGTGAAATTCCTGATTCACTCAAAAGATTACATTTCTTGTCTTTTTTTAATGTAGCATACAATAATCTTCAAGGACAGATACCAACTGGTGGTCAATTTGATACTTTCCCCAACTCCAGCTTTGAAGGTAACTTTCAATTGTGCGGTTCGGTCATTCAGCGCCCTTGTTCTTCTCAACAAAACACTAGTACTGAAGCTAGTGGCAGGTCACACAAAAAAGTAATAATCATACTTATTATTTCAGTTTGTTTTGGCATAGCTACCTTGATGACATTGGTGATAATATGGATACTTTCCAAGAGAAGGGTCAATCCGGGAGGAGATTCTGATAAGATCGAACTTGAATCAATTTCGGCGTATTCCAACAACGGGGTTCATCCTGAGGTTGACAAGGAGACTAGCCTAGTGGTATTGTTCCCCAACAAGATTAATGAAACCATGGATCTTACCATTTTAGAGATTATAAAAGCCACTGAAAATTTCAGTCAAGCAAATATAATAGGATGTGGAGGCTTTGGTTTGGTTTATAAAGCAACATTACCAAATGGAACCTATCTAGCCATCAAGAAACTTTCAGGAGATCTAGGCCTTATGGAAAGGGAATTCAAGGCAGAAGTTGAGGTTTTGTCAACAGCACAACATGAGAATCTGGTTACATTACAAGGCTACTGTGTGCATGATGGTTTTCGGCTTCTCATATATACGTACATGGAGAATGGAAGTCTGGATTACTGGCTACACGAAAAAGCTGATGGCGCAACTCAACTTGATTGGCCAACTCGTTTGAAGATCGCACAAGGAGCAAGTTGTGGTTTGGCTTATTTACATCTAACATGTGAACCACATATCGTACATCGCGATATAAAGTCGAGCAATATACTCCTTGATGGAAATTTTAAAGCACACGTTGCTGATTTTGGGCTATCTAGGTTGATTCTTCCATATCATACTCATGTTACAACTGAACTTGTAGGTACATTAGGTTATATTCCTCCAGAGTATGGACAAGCTTGGGTGGCTACTCTAAGAGGAGATGTGTACAGCTTCGGTGTCGTCCTACTTGAGTTGCTAACCGGGAGGAGGCCGGTCGATGTATGCAAGCCGAAAATGTCGAGAGAGTTGGTTAGTTGGGTTCAACAGATGAGGAATGAAGGAAAACAAGATCAAGTATTTGACCCTCTTCTGAGAGGGAAGGACTTTGAAGGAGAGATGCTGAAGGTACTAGATGTGGCTTGCATGTGTGTAAACCATAATCCTTTCAAGAGACCAAGTATTATAGAAGTTGTTGAATGGCTAAAGAATGTAGGATCAGCACAGAAATAAAGACCAGAGAGAAACATTTCTCCTTCAACAATTTGTGACAATAGATATGTATACTTGTGCAAAAAATTTTGTTGCTTTTCTATATATATGGATTGCCATTTTTACCAATGTATATGTTAATTCACAATGTCAGAATAATTTTGCTTGAAAGATTTTGCAAATTATATCATGTGATCATCCATTTTCAAGTGCAAAATATTCTATTATAGGAACTAGTGTCATTCTTATGCAGAAACTATTCCTTCAAATTTCATAACTCTAAGTGATTAAGAGTACAGTATCCTAGGCAATGCAAACCTTTGTTATACCAATTCATGTTTTAGTTCTTAATCTTTAATTGAAGCCAATTTCATATTCCAAATGGTGTTTTTTATTGTTACTAAAAGAAATATTACAGAGAAATTTGCTATCTGAAGATACATGAAATAGCCTCAATCACACATAACAATTATTAATGTTTGTCTTTCTAGGAATCAGTGATGAAATGGTCCCTACTGAATATGATGTCCTCTAGTGGTCTTGGATTTGTGTACACACTTTGAGTGTAATCATGTAACACTAGACAAAAAAAAACTATTCATGTCACATTGTTTCTAAAGGAGAATTGGTTGTGCTAAGCAACCAAGCTTTGTTCAACACCAAGAGGAAATGCACGTTACATACATATTCAATTACTGTGAACATCATGATAGAGACTATATTTGATTCAATAATAGTTGACATTTTAGAATTTGCATAATGAAGTTGACATTCTTTCCAAGATATAAACGTTGACGGTTAGTTGTTTATTAGCATATACCTTTGAGTTAAATTGAAGTTTTATATATCAAAGGCAAAATTTAAGGCCAAAAACATAGCCAGAAGTGCACGCATTTGATTAGTGATCTAATGGTAAGCATAATCAACATTCTGAATTATTTTTTCTGGATAAAAGTTTTAGAATGATGCGAAATATAAAGATATTTGGAAGAACTTGTTTAGAGTTTATTTTGGCTTGTCTAATGACAATGACATCTACTCCGAACACAGTTATAAGCAAAAAAAATTCTAAATTTCGTGGATTTAAATGTATGTAAATGTCAACTAATATAACTACATTTAATGATATTATTTCAAAAAGACTCATAAATTCAATTTATTATCGTTTTGACAAGATGACCATTATGGAAAACCAAAAAAATTAAATGCATTTAACTACCACCCTTAATAATTAGGAAAATATGTATTTTTTTCTTATAATTGAGTTTGGAGAGAGTAAATACTTACATAAATATTTAGAATAATCTATAAAAGTAACTTGTGATATATTATAAATCACCCTTGAGACTATGTGTGTGTTTGGTTTTGCGGTGGTAAGAATTGAGTTTGACAGAATTGAGTTTGCAGAATTGAGTTTAGTTAAAAGTGAGTTGAATGTAACGTGATTTTTGTTTGGATACATTTACCAAAAAGTGATTTTTCCCAATCATTGTTGTTTGGATAGATTAGATCAAAAGTGCTTTTGGGTGTAAAATTACCTAAATGGATATCAACTTAAAATTAAATTAGAAATTTAAAGTTTGATAAAATAGACAACAAAAATACTAAATAAATATATAAAATATGTAAATTAAAAGTACAATTGGAGAATATATTTTAAATTGCAATACAATAAGCATATAAAATATGTAAATTAAAAATACAATAATAAAAAATTAAGGTGGTCTCTAAAATAAATTTATGATATACTCATAAGTCATTTTCTACTTATTTCTGTGATATCATGGAAACAATAGATGAAATGTTGGAAGCATACTGAAGATATGGTAAAATAATGTCACTTGCTAATGATTGTATCTTGACTTTGGCTGATTTGGGAAGATACAAGAAAGTCTTTCATGCCCATTTAAATGTGAGGTTCATTTTGAGTGGTGGGGCAGTGAAAACATGATGGCTATGCGTGACTAACCATTTTTTAACCAAGCAAAGAGCCAAATGGAAAATTACTAAGCATTATGCACCTCAAAGTGCATATAGTCATGTCAACAAACAGAGGAATGAATGGGAGATGTTCTGTACCTTGCAGTGTTGGGTGAGCTGCAGTTGGTAGGTCTCTTGCTGTTTGGCCAGAAGTCATTGAGAGCCCGGGAGGTGATATGTCCTAATTTAGTGTGTTTTTAGTATTTATTTTAAGTAATTTATTTGTTGTTTTAATTCTATTCTAGAGCCATTTTACTACCTATTGTTAGTTTTGATTCTCAGGGTTAATTATGGAGCAAATGAGGAATTTTGATGTTTAAAGAGCAAGGATCAAAAGACAGTAGGATGTGGAGAATAAGCAAGCAATTTAAAGCTGAAAGACAGAAGTAGACGCACGATCCGTGCGTGACCTAGCACGGTCCGTGCGCTCCGTTCGTAAGAAGGAAGAAAAATAAAGAAAAGGAAGAGCACGATCCGTGCGCCCACTAAGCACGACCCGTGCGGACCGTTCACAAATCAGAAGTCCAAAAGTTTCATAGCGCACGATCCGTGCGCCTACTAAGCACGAACTCTGCGCCCTGTGCCGTTTTGAATTCCAAGTTGATTTCACAGAGCACGATCCGTGCGCCTGCTTAGCACGATCTGTGCGTCCCATCTGAATTCCAAAGATATTACAAACTCTTCCCATTCTCTTCTTTATGGATTGTAATTTGTATTTAGTGCTTTGTCTACTGATCCTACACTATAAAAAGGACCTCAATGTAGCTTCATAATCACCTCTTACCATTGTAGTTTCATTCCAAAGTTTAATCTAAAGTTCTTGCATTTTCTCTTAAGGTTTTGTTCTATTGTTATTTTGTTCTTTCTATTCTTGCAACTTTACTTTCTGTCTTTATTTTCTAGCACTTTTATTTCCTTGTTATTTATATTCTGTTATTTAAATTATGTCATTCTCTTGTACTCCTTTGTCTACTATGATCATGTGTGAGTAGACTTCTTTAGTCTTGGGATTGTGGGAAACAATCCAATGATGGATCCCTAAAACAATTCCAAGGCTAAACTCTATCTTATTAGAATTTGCTTTGTTTTAATCTAAGATCATCGTACAAACTTTATAAAACAAATGTCAAGTGAAGTACCGAGAGGTGAAACTTGACATTGGAACAAATGAATTTAGACAAGGTCAATCAAAGCATGAGAATAGCTTTGATAGCCTTGGGACAATAAGGTTGTGCTCAATGGGTCTCTGCAATGATCAACCATGAGAATAGGCTTGATCGTTGTTTCGAGACACGTTCTTGTATTCTGAAAGAAAACTTGAATTACACCAAAGAATACCTTGTCCTTAAAACACAAATTTAATTATAAGATAGAGGATAGTTAAGGGGTTGTTTTAGCTCCGTCATTGGGATTTAACCATAATCCCAGGGCGTTTTTTTTTTTATTTTGAATTTTAACCAAACATACTTTTCTACTAAATCATTCCATTTCAGCTAATCACCACTAAAAATTAGATTGGTAATCACATTTAACTCCCTGTGGATCGATACTTTCTATTACGCGATATACCGTATACTTGCGGCCTATCAAGTTTTTGGCGCCGTTGCCGGGGAGTTAGTGATATTAATCAACTTTTTGGTACCAGTTAGACTGAAATTTTTATTTTCTTTTGTTTTCTTTTTCTCTCCTTCTTTGAATGCGAAGAGTCCGAAGTCTCGGAGAAATTTTTCAACCAATTCCTGAGATTGAAAGATTTCTACATAGAAGAGGAAGAGAATTGCTCAATAACCAAGAAATGGCAGAAAACCAAAATCGTACTCTCAAAGAGTATGCTACGCCTTCTACGGCTGAACCCCATGGTGTTATTGTGCATCCTAAGGTTGAGGCTAATAATTTTGAACTTAAGCCATCTTTACTTTCTATGGTCCAACAGGATCATTTCTCTGGATCAGCCACTGATGATCCTAATCTCCATCTATCTATTTTTCTTGAGTACTGTGGCACTCTAAAACTGAACGGAGTGACTCCTGAAGCCATAAGGCTGAAACTTTTTCCTTTCTGATTAAGGGATAAAGCCAGGGCTTGGTTTCACTCATTACCTAATGAGTCTGTCACAGCTTGGGATCAACTAAGACAAGCATTCCTTGCCAGATTCTTTCCCCCAAACAAAACTGCTCAACTGAGGAATCAAATTACAAGATTCACTCAGAATGATGGGGAGTCTCTTTATGATGCATTGGAGCATTTCAAGGAAATGCTAAGGCTTTTCCCCCATCATGGACTAGAGAAATGGTTGATCATCCACACTTTTTATAATGGTTTGCTGTATACCACAAAAATGACTGTTGATGCAGCTGCAGGTGGTGCTCTAATGAACAAGAATATTGAAGAAGCTTATGCTCTGATTGAGGACATGGCGCAGAATCACTACCAATGGACAAGCGAGAGAGCTATCACTGCTCCATCTCCACAAAAGAAAGAGCCAGGTAAGTACGAAGTCTCTGCCCTTGATCATATAGCTTCTAAAGTAGATGCATTATTTTCCAAATTTGATAAGCTGAGTGTAAACACTGTTTCACCTTCTCCTACTACTTCTTCTTCTTCATCTTGTGAAATTTGTGGCGTAGTTGGCCATATTGGTACAGAGTGCCAACTAGGGGCATCTACTGCTGGCTCTGAGCAAGCTAATTTCACTCAAAAGGGAGACCCTTTTTCAAACACATATAATCCCGGATGGAGGAATCATCCAAATTTTTCATATAAAAATCCTCCATCAAACCAACTAGCAGCTAGAACACCCCCCGGTTTTCAAAACCAAAGGAGCCCTCAAAAATCCAATTTGGAAACTTTGTTGGAAACTTTTGTGTTAACTCAAACCAAACAAAATGAAGAGTTCAAAAACCAAAACTCATTTTTGAATGATACTCTTATAAAGTTAACATCAAAAGTAGACTCTATCACTACTTACAACAAAATGCTGGAAACCCAAATTTCTCAAGTGGCTCAACAAGTCGCTTCATCCTCTAAATCTTCCGGAATATTTCCTGGACAGCCAAAGGCAAATCCCAAAGCCCAAATTAATGCTGTCACATTAAGGAGTGGGAAACATTTAGAGGAACCAAATGGTACTAATAATGAGAGTGAAAAAGAGAATCCACAAAGTGAGGAGGTAGAGGAAAAGAAAGAAAAAGAAACACCATATGTGTCACCTCCACCATACAAGCCCACCATTCCCTTCCCACAAAGGTTTGCAAAAACAAAACTTGATGAGCAGTTTAAGAAATTTGTTGATCTTTTGAATAAGCTCTACATAAACATTCCTTTCACAGATGCACTGTCTCAAATGCCATCTTATGCAAAAAAATTGAAAGAAATTCTGTCTAAGAAAAGAAAAATAGATGACAATGAGGCAGTGGCTCTAACTGAAGAATGTAGTGCTATAATTCAAAATAAACTGCCACCAAAGCTAAATGACTCTGAAAGTTTTTCTATACCATGTGTGATAGGAAGTGAAACCATAAACAAAGCCATGTGTGATTTAGGAGCCAGTGTGAGTTTAATGCCATTATCCCTTTTCAAGAGGCTAGGCCTAGGAGAGTTAAAACTCACCAAAATGACTATACAGTTGGCTGACCGCTCCATTAAATATCGAACCGGAATTTTAGAGGATGTTCCTATTAAGGTAGGACAAATTTTTATACCGGCTGATTTTGTTGTGATGGAGATAGAGGAGGATTCCCAAGTTCCAATTTTGTTGGGAAGACCTTTTCTTGCCACTGCAGGGGCTATAATAGATGTCAAAAATGGTAAGTTGGCATTCAATGTGGGTGAAGAAAAGATAGAGTTTGATTTTGCTAATCTTATGAAAATTCCTTCCATTAAAGACTCTTGTTGTAGAGTTGATATTGTTGACCATTGCATGGAAGACTGCTCTTTAGCTTCATCTTCACACGATGGTTTAGAAACATGCCTAACAGGCAGCACAAATAAAGAAATGACTGAAGAAGCCCAAACCTATGCCAAATTGTTGGATGAAAATCCTCCTATAAAAGGCTTGGGCATTGAAGACTTGGTTGAGGAGAAATCTGATCATCTTCCAAAAGGAGCTCCAAAGGTGGAACTAAAGCCTCTCCCTACATCTCTAAGGTATGAATTTCTGGGCCTAAACTCTACTTTTCCTGTTATTTTCAATGCAAACCTAAATGAGGTGGAAACAAAGAAATTACTTAATATTCTCAAGAAATACCTGAAAGCTATAGGATATACTATTGAGGATATTAAGGGAATCAATTCCTCATTATGTATGCATAGGATACTACTTGAAGAGGATTATAAACCCTCCATTGAGCATCAAAGGAGATTGAATCCTAACATGAAGGAAGTGGTGAAAAAAGAAGTACTTAAACTTCTTGATGTTGGGGTTATATATCCAATTTCAGACAGTCACTACAAAAAATCAAGTAAATTCTGGCGGTTCTATTATGGTGGTTTATTTTAAATGCCATTATATACCGTAAAATGTGGCAGTTCTTTGAACCGCCCTAATAAGAATGAAAATATTGGCGGTTTCAACTGCCAGAATTTACTCCCTTCTTTTACTAATTGGCGCGCGCTATTTTTGGTCTTCGCGCTTGTTTCACTTTCGTTCGCATCCAGCGCTTTGTTATCACTCTCCCAAATCCGTTCCTCTCCCAAATCGATTCTTCTGACCCAACCTCCACTCGTTCCTCTCCCAAATCAGTTCCTCCAATCGTTCTCTTCCTCCCTAATCTCTCATCTCCTCCTCACAGAACCGGTCCCAGCTCCCTCTCCTTACAACCAAAAGTAAACCTAATCTCTCATCTCCTCATTTCGTGGTGGCGATGGCTATAGCGTTAGCGACGGTGAAGGTGGAAAGCGAAGAGGGAGAAAAACGAGGGCGCTTGGGGAAGGTTAACGATGGTTGACGGTTTTGTTGATGGTGGAGATGGGTTCGGTTTGCGACTACGAGGGCGAGGCTGTGAGAGAGGAGTATGGTGCTTGATGGTGGCGCACGACGAGGCTACGGCGTGAACGGGTCAACGACCACCGTCTACCAAACTAGTTGACTAACCTAGCTTCCGTATGAATATGTATTGTTTTGAGGTTTGGTTCTCCTTTATGCTCTCTCCCTCGATCTCAGTTTTTAAGGTTAGTTTTCATTTTCATTTTTCGTATTTCTTCCAGATTTTCGTTTTTCCTATTTCTTCAGATCTGTACCTGAGTATTTTTGAATACTGGAAGAATGAAGAATCTGAAACAAAGAAGTAGTTGGTACTGGGAAAGAAGAAGTGGAAGGAAGAACTAGAAACGAATTTCTTGTTTTTAGGTACTTAATTCCTATTTCTTCAGATCTGTACCTGAGTGTTCTCATTTTTGTTTTGGTTCATGTTTTATTTTTGAATGTGGGTTTTTGTTTTGGCATGAGTGCTTCTTTCATAGTATTTGTAGGTACAAGAATAATTTGTGGAAGACTAAGAGGGAGTGCTGAATCTAGGATGATGTATGACTTTGAATCAAGATTTGATATAGAACAGGTAATTTCACTACTGCCTTATTTTTGCTTGTCAATATGACTTGATTTTGTGTCTTTAATCTCAGTTTTATTTGGTCATGACTTATGGATTATTGCTCTCTGATCCAATACTTGAGGAACCAAGATAGATGCAATATTATGTTGTTTTTTTTGTTTTCTGACTATGATGTTGTTTTCCAAATGCTGCATTCTATTTCCAAAAGAAAAAAAAAGTGACTTAGCTATTTCTAAGTCACTTTAGAAAAAAGTGACTTAGCTATAATAGTACATATACATATGTCATACATACATACATATCTATACATTATGTTCTAACTTCTCTAATCCTCTTTATAGTGTGGGTAAGATAAATCAATTCATTATGTTCTAACTTCTCTAATGCTCTTTATGTCATACATAATGGTTAATTTTTATCTATTATACATAGCCACTAGTGCAAAAATGACATTAGAATTAGACATTTAAAGTCAGGCGCCCAGATGCCTGACTACATAGGTAGACACGGTGGAAAATTTGTAAATAACTGGCAAATGTCGCGAGTATTAAGGTCAAGCGGATACACGCCTGACTTCTAAAGTGAAGAAATAGGGAGAAAATAAGACTTTAGAAGTCAGGCGTGTATTCGCCTGACTACATAAGTGACACGGTGGCAAACTTGTAATTAATAAGTAATGTTTTAAAGTCAAGCGTATAAACGCCTGACTTCTAAAGTACTAAAATAGAAAAAAAAATACACCTTCGCAAAACACGCAAACACTTGCCTCTCCCTTCCAGCAAAAAACACGCGAACGCCTCTTTCTTTCTCCTTTCTTCTCTGGTTCCTTCTTCTTCCACGCGAAGCTCCCCTTCAACTCACGATTTCAGAAGCTTTTGGCTTCAATCTTTCAGCAAGAACGACTCAGTCACTGGTGAGAACAAAACCCCTCTTCTTTATCCTTTCAATTTCTGTTGAATCTTCTCTGAATACTGAATCTTCTTCTCTCTCTCTGGTTCGTTACTGCGAAGCCAAACGAAGCTTGAATCCTTCAACCTAACTACAACAGAGACTACACAAGGTATGGATCTCTCACTTATCTTTCTTGTTTCACTGATTTCTTTAATCTTCAGCGAAACCCTAAGATTCTGATCTTCTGTTTTCAGGCTCTCTGTTGCAAGGTTTTGCTGCGGACCGTTCCACTAGGTAGATTCTTCACTTAGGTTATGTTTTGTTGTTGATTTGATGATTTTCCTTTTCAAAACCCTAACTTGTGTTTGTTGTTTTGTGTGTTTGTTGTTTTGAAGGTGTTTAATGTCTTTGTTAATGTCTTTGTTACAACCGTCCTCTTCTTCTGTCACTAACGGATAAGATTCATTTAATTTTGACAGTTTTGCCTTGCTTGGAGATATTGGTGCAGAATTAGCTTGAGCTTTAGAGTCAGATTCTTCGACATCTTCACATGTCATTAAAGTTTCGAAACTACGACCACTAAATGTTTCTCGGCCTGATTCAGAGTCTGTTGATTCTGGAACTCCCAGGACCACATCATAAGGCAGAGGTGCAGGAGGAGACTGGTAAGTATCAGGTGCTTCCACATTCAAGCCTACCAGCAATCCAGTAGTGATTGAATCAGCAGCACCATCATTAGATGTTAAAGACGCGTGCTCTTCTAAAATTGGTGGGCACTGAAAACAGGTTTTTTTTCATATTTCATAACTTATATTCATGACAAATAAACTGCAATCTAAAATAATGAAGCAGTAGACAAATTATTTTACTAGAAGCACTTGATTTTGAAGAGAACAATAAAAACAATCATGCCAAACTACAATTTAGCCACCTTCTCATCTAACATTCCGCAGAGACATGCATATGTGAGGAAATGCTGGAGAGTTTCTCTTTACTTAAGGTGAGAGAGGGGGGAAGAGAGAGAGAAGAAACTATGGTTATTATCAAAAGTTATAATAAATTGCATAACACTAAGTATCGAAATTTTGTTTAAGCTGCGAATAAATCTTTGCAAATTGCAATATGACAATGAAGATGTGCCCTTGTAAGTTGTACTCATTCTTCTGAGCATACTATTAACAAAAGTTGATTCCAACAGCAGAAAATATCAATAGGAAGCCAGACTCCAGTTATGAATTTTATTTCACTTACTGGCCATTTCCAAAAATTAATAAGTTATGAATCTGACTCTAAAGCCCAAGCTAATTCTGCACCAATATCTCCAAGCAAGGCAAAACTGTCAAAATTAAATGTCTTTGCTAATTCTGATTTTCCTTTTTTCTTGTTAATGTCTTTGTTACAGCTGTTACTACATTGTAGGTTGACATTTCTCTCTCTGTTTGATTGGAATTTAGAATTTCTATCCTCTGATGTAATGTGCGGGGAAGGCAATGTTCTAGCACATTTGGTCATCTTAGGTTACAAAGTATCTCACCAACAGGTTGGTTTTTCCTTTTAGGTGTTGTGCCCAATTACTTGTGTTAGGTAGCCTGTTAGTGTGGGAACTTGTAAATTCAGATCTTCACGCGTGCGGAATCTTTTGTTGTGGGTCTTGGGCTATTTCATGACAATAGTAGATGATTCAATTTAATATTAATGCTGTTATTAGTTTGTGAATAAGTGCACCTTATCAAGTTCAATATATATGTCTTATGATGAAGTTTTACCTGGCTGTTTTGTGATTTGGTAGGGGCCTCTTGTCGAGTATGATTTCCAGATCAGAGATTTATTTGTAGATCTCCAAGATGGATTAAAACTGTGTCGAGCTATTCAGCTCTTGCAGCATAATTCTTCTATCCTCAAGGTTGGTTAAACATTTTTTTATGTATATATTGGAAATAATATCAGACACTCTTATGCTATTGTTTTTCTGGATAACCCTGATTTTTTTACAATTGTGACACATTGTCATTCTGTGTTGGAGGACAGAAAATGGTAGTTCCTTCTGATACTTGTAAGAAACATTTGGCGAACTGTGGTTGTTGGGTTTCAAGACGCGTAATCGAACACAGAACAGACCGAGAACGAAACAACGAAACTGCAGAAATTCTGCGCAGCAGAAACAGCAAAGATGCGCCTGCAGAAAACAGCAGCAACACACAGCACCTGCAAGAAAACAGCAGCAACACACAGCATCTGCACACAGAAAACAGCAACAGCAGCACAGCAAAATAACAGCAGCACCTGCACACAGAAAACAGCAACAGCAACACAGGAAACACAGATGCAGCAGAAAACAAAAGGCAGATTCTTGATTGACTTCTTGAGAACGCACAACGATACAACCAAGAAGGCAACACGACAGCAGGATCCGAATTGCCTATGCTAGAACAGAATCGAAATCAGAGCAGCAGAAAAGGGGAAAAAAAGGAATATGTTTGTTCATTTACAGGTTGGAGCTCTCTTTTATGTTTATTGCCTTTGCATTCAACTATTGTTAACTTATAACCTGGACAACAATGTAATTTCCTGTATCATTGGTCCTGCAGCTACCTTTGTTGGTTGATAAAACAAGTCTAGCTGGGGAAATTTCTAAAAATCGGGGAATTGGAAAGGTATTTACTTTATGGTGTTTCAGTTTATTTGTAGTAATTTGTAAAAGAATACATTCACTTCTTGTTTTCTTTCTTTTTTGTTAAACTGAGATATACCTGAGCTTTGATTTTCCTCCCCACCTTACAGGATCTCACAACCTGTGCAAATTCTAGTTCCCTGGGATTGCTTTTGAATTGGATTCAGGTACAGTCCAAGGATCCTTTTGTCTACACTAGATAGTTTCCTCCAGAAATAGACAACAACTTGATTCCTTCATAATATCTAATTCAATTTTTAAAATATATGCTTTGCTAAACCGGCTAGTAGTATTTTATTAATTATGTATGCTTTTGGAGTAAGTATTTCATTTGAAAATCTTTAGCTGATACAAAAGCGGCATGCTTTGAGCATTATTAATTTGTTAGTGTCATACCCCAATTTTGTCCGGCTTAGGTCAACACTCTAATTTTCCACACGAAAAATGCATTTTGGGTCCTAGAAACCGCTCCAAAGTTTTTGAAATCATTTTTAGGGTTAGAATGCACTTTTTGGGGAAATTAGGGTTTTTAGGGTCAAAAAGGGCATTTTGGTCATTTCTCACAAAAGGTTCTATAAAAATAATTTTTGCATCATGCATCAAAATTAGGGTTTTTGAAAATATGTTATGCATGCATGGCAAGCTTTGGAAAATATTTTATGCATGCATGGCAAAAACCTGAAAGCAATTTTGTGGAAAGCAAGAATCAATTTCTATTTTGTTTCATAGGCTATGAAATCGATTTATACTTATTCTCATAGGCTATGAAATCGATTTATACTTATTTTCATAGGCTATGAAATCGATTTATACTTATTTTCATAGGCTATGAAATTGTTTCATACATATGCATATTCCAAAGCCATGAATCGATTCTTACCTTTTTTCAAAAGCCTTAAAATCGATTGTCAAGATATTTCATAGGCTATGAAATCGATTTATACTTATTCTCATAGGCTATGAAATCGATTTATACTTATTTTCATAGGCTATGAAATCGATTTATACTCATTTTCATAGGCTATGAAATCGATTCATACATATGCATATTCCAAAGCCATGAATCGATTCTTACCTTTTTTCAAAAGCCTTAAAATCGATTGTCAAGATATTTCATAGGCTATGAATCGATTTCTCCATATTTTTAACTAAGCTAAGAATCGATTTTCACCTATACAAAAGGTCCTGAAAATCGATTCTTACTTGTTTTCAAAGAACAAAGAATCGATTCCCATGTTTTCCAAAGAATAAAGAATCGATTCCTCACCTTTTTAACTTCATGTCACAATCGATTCTTCACTTTCATTAAATATTTTTTCAGATCTACGTTTTCCTAAGCCTATAAATAGGAGTCTCATTCTCCATTCTTGAAAGAGGAACACAGAGAGATTTTCACGAGATCAAAAAACACGGACACGGATTTCACAAGAGCACAATTCACAACTCCTCTCTGCTTCTCAGACACATTTTTTTTACGAGATCAGAGAAGCCAATTTTCGCAGATCTCATCTTTTCAGAAAAACTCTTCTATATTTTATTTGTGCTCTCTTCGTTCCGTTGGTCCGTCTGAGCTGATCTTCTGCAAGAGTTAGTTGGAGTTGCGTTCTTCAAGTTGTAGTATCTGCCTTCATCAGAGGTATTTCTGTCTTTATATTTGTTAATATTTAATCATTGTGATCGATGCCAAAATTGCCCTATGTGATTTAACTTAGCTATAGTGTCATTGTTGATGATGAACCACATGATTCTCACTTATGCCCAGTGCATCATGTTCTAAGTGGTGAAGATGGTCTCAGATGATTCAACCCTTTTAGTTTATATGATGATTGGCAATGTGATTCACACTTGTGCACTTAATCTTAAGTGTGAGGATTGACCAAAGTGATTCAACATTTTTTGATACTTTGGTCGCTAAATAATTTGCTTGCTTATGCTGGCCAATGATCATGATTGAGGCAACTCTTTTGCTTGAGCTTACAGTGTCATCGTCTACTCTCATATAGAATATCATCAATACTTAGATAGGTCCATTCCTTACATTGCATCTTCCACTAGATGTGCATTTAGATTCCCCTTGCGTTTTGTAGAAATATTTGAGTATGGTTCTCGCCTAGCATCTTCCACTAGATGTGCATTTAGGTTCAATCTTGCCTACTCTTGTATTTTTGCTTGATGCCCAATTCAAGTTCCCTCCTTGCCTATCTATGCGTTGTGATCTACTATGTGTAGTTTAGACTTGATTTCTGTTGGCGAATTCAAATATTGTTGCTTAATGATTTGATTCCACTGATTGTGTTATGCTTGAATCCACCAATTCTTTCTCGCATTCATTGTTTTCATTTCTAAACGACCTGGCACAAAAACGGTTACTAGTGGCAATCCATCACAACCTTTGATTGGTTTGATTGCCATGAAAGCCTCAATTTCAAAAGAATTTTCGTAAGCATAAAGCAAGCTACTAGTGATAATCCATCACAACCTTTGTTGGTTTGATTATCATGAACGCGTCCAATTTTAAAAAGCATTTGTCTAGGTATCAAAGAATCAAAAGCAAGTTATTAGCGGTGGTCCATCATAACCTTTGTTAGTTTGATCATCATGAAAGCTTTCATTTTCTAAAACCTCATCAAAAAGATTTTCATTTTTAAGGCTCGTTAGAACTACGTCGCTTTGATTCCCATTTGGGATACGTAGGAGCGAGTCACATTCTCGTCAAGCGCAACCATAAAAAGTTTAGCATTTGCATAAAGAAAAGAGTTATTTTCATAACAAAAAAGAATCACTTTTGCAAACCAAGATCATTTTCAGAACGAAAACCTTTTCCTTTCTAAAAACATTTTCAACCCATTGTCGCTAGTGGCTAATCAGGACCTTTGTTCGTCTAGCCATTGGTAGCAATGTCTTTTTCCCAAAAGAACAACAAGCGATGATCACTCATAACCTTTGTTAGCTTGATCATTCGTGCCAATCAATCCCTTTCGAAGACCACTTTCAAAAAGACAAATAAAAAACGGCTTGCTACTAATAGTCAATCAGAACCTTTGTTCGTCTGACTGGCGGTAGTGACTCTCATTTTCAAGAGTACTTAGCGGTGATTACCCATAACCTTGGTTAGTTTAATCATCCACTAAATGCTCGTCCTATTTCGAAAACTCAATAAAAAGATAAAAAAACAAAAACTTTTCAAAACCAAAAAAGAAGAACTACGTAGCTTTGAGTTCTCCATCGCACCGGGAGATACGTAGGAGCGGGCCATGTCCCGTCAAGCGGTTTTTTTCCTAAAAAACCCATCTTTCCCCCTTTTTCATAATAAATAAAGATTTTCATTAAGAATTTTTAAATAAGGAGTAGAGAGGCAAAATTAAGTATTTTCAAGTCAACACACTAAAACCACACATTTAATTAAAGGTTCCCTCTCAGTAGAGAGGACGTGTGGGGTGCTAACACCTTCCCTGCGCGTAACCGACCCCCGAACCCTATTCTCTAGTTTCGCAAGACCAATTGCTTTCCAAAAAAGGTTTTCCTAATATTTTCCTTAATAAATATTGGTGGCGGCTTCATTGTCTTAGGAAAAGTTGTGAACGAGGAAGGTTCTCCCTCGGGGACTTTTTCGGGCGCAACAGCTGGCGACTTCACTGGGGACTAAAAAAAAAAACATTTTTTTCAAAAGTGGGTCAAGCCTAATTAATTAAGTGTGTGGTTTGTGTGATTGATTTGAACATCTTGCTTTGCCTCTATTCTTCTTCTTTTTCATAAGCATGTTGCATCCATATGCATTCTTCTTCTATGTTTGCTTTTGTTTAAAATAATAGATAGTTACTTCTTTGCTTAAATGCTTAGTTCCCTCATGCATATTTCCCATCTCTTGTCATGTCCCCTTCTTCTCAGCTCCCTTTCTGAGGTAAGTAATGTGTTTGTTGTTGGCACCCTAGATTAGTTGAATTTGATTGGTATTGAACCCTAGGGTAGATGACATGTTATGGCTTTCTATTGTCTGGACTGTTCTGGATTTTCATTTGCAGGTGGGGTAGTTTTTAAGGAAATGCCCTTCGCACACACACACACACACACTTGTACCTTGAGGCTACATGATTAGAGAAAGAGACCATAACCCAGGTCTGTTAGGATACCATAGGATGAGTGGATTCGAGTAGTGGAAGCCCATCAGGACCTTTGTCCGTTTGGCTACTCGCGAAAGTTTCAATCAGAGTTGTGCTCTTCCATGATACCTTGTACCTAGCAGTTTGCTGCATTTACGAGGATTTTCATGAGAGGGACTGTGGCTCTGATGACCTTTGTGAGGGTGTGAATAGAGCTACATGAGAAGATTATCCCTAAAATACCTTAGATCATAGGTTCTACCCCCTTTTAGGTCACAAGGGCTTTCCAAATTGTGTGTTGCATCGTTGCATTCAGTTCAATCAATTTTTCTTTCAAAATTTTTTGAAAATTAAAAAAAAAAGATATGCTTTCCCTTTTCAATAAACGCCTATATGAGGTGGCATATAGTGTGAAAATTTTCAAATCACCACTTGTAAATATCCTCTTTCTGCAAAAACACAAAAAAGAAGCATCCTTGCATCATCACATCATTGCATCATTACGTCATTGCGTCATTTGCATTAAATAAAGTTCCAATTTTGAAAAAAATCATTCATCTTGCATTCTCTTTCATTACATAAAGATAAAACAAAAAAACAATTATCATCTGCATAGCATAAGCATTTCATTTATAATCATGCAAAAAAAATCCTCGTCAAGTTCATCCAAGATGAGACATTCATGCATAAGCATTATTTCAAAAAAGACACAGTAGAACTACGTAAGCTTTGATTCCTCATTACAATGGGGATACGTAGGAGCGGGTCATACCCCGTCAAGCACATTTTTCTAAAACCTTTTTCCAATAAATCATTTGCATCTCCAAATAATTTTCAAAATCATGTTCCAAAACTAAAAAACAAAAAAGAAAATCATTGTGAGTATCATGCATTTCATTGCACAAAAAAATGAAAACAAGAAAGCATCTCATTCATAATCATGAATAAAAAATCATCACCAAATTTATTCAAAATGTAGCATTCATGCATCATTTCATTAACCTCATCACTTTGGTTCAAATACATCATACATGCATCTTTCAAAAAAGGAAGGGGCATTGGCATTTCATACTTTGCCTTGCCTCTAAAGAAAAAAAAAATCATCATTTAGAAAAAAGCATCATTCCTGCATCTTTCATCATTCAAAAGAAAAAGGGGGCATCGGCATTTCATATCTTGTATTGCCTCTATAAAAATCATCATTCTTGCATCATTCGCATTGGCATTCCATATTTTGTCTTGCATTAAAAATAACAAAATTATTTAGAATAAGCCACACTCTTCGAGTGGTCATTCTCCACGCATCCGCATCATACTTGCATATCATAATTTGTTCATTCATTCATTGCATAAAATAAGAGTTGTGATGAGAAGCGAGGCGTTCTTGCGAAACAATCATCCTTTTTGAAAAAGTTTATCCTTACTTGGTTGCAAACTCAAGGTGTTCCAAGGCACACAGTTTTTCAAATCAATAGCTCATTTGCATTTCTTTCAAAAGCACTGCATCCCATCCATCCTATGACAAAAGACTGAAATAGTCTGTCAAAGAAAAAAAACAAAGTTTTAACCAATGTTAATTCTCTGTGAAGCGTTCTTCTAGTAAGCATGCATGCCACGTGCAGTTTCTCTTGTTTGAGTCAGTCAATTTCCTTCATTTATCATCATTCTCCATCCAAGTCTAGCCCCGCCCCGTCCACCCATAAAGTGCATATTCTCCCCATCAGTGCATATTTGACTTTTGGTTCAAGTCTTCCATGCTAGGGCAAGTCTGTGATCATTAATTCCCCTTGATTAATATCATATTCCTTCAGTGCAAGTCTCTCAAAAAATAATAATAATATTAATATAATAAACAAGAAAATAAGCTCGCTAGGTTGAAAACCCGCAAAGGGTGGCCTAGGCAGGAAAGAGCGCCCGGTGGATTGAAAACTCGCAAAGAGCGGTCCAGGCAAAAATTAGGGCACAAAAAAGAAAAAAAAAAGAGCAAACACATGAAGATAGATAAATTATTGTTCTAAAGTTAAGTCTTATAGAAATAAGCAATCGGGATTTGAAATGAAGTTTGGCCATCTCCACAAAAACCCCAAAATCCCAGAAAGTCCCTTTCCTACCCACCTTGAGCCAAGAAAAACCAAAATCCAAAAATCACCTTAGACAAGGATCACCCCAAATAAAAAAAAAGTGCATCACTTCTTATCAGCTCACCCGAGTCAAAAAAAAAAAAAAAAAACGGGAAAAAGAAAAAATCAAAAAAGGGGGATTCAAAAATGAAAACCCCAAAACAAAAGAAAATGGTGAGCTGGTACATGTTACCACAAAGTACAAGAGATCCTTGTTTAAATAAACCTTCAAACACTTCATCATTCCCATACACCCCTCCTTCCATAAACCGCAAACACTCCCTTTGGCCTCAACATCAAACCCCTTAGTCCTTCTACCATGAGACATGAATTTGCCTTAACAGAGCCCAAACAAACGCCGAACAAAACTCACCCTCCCATTAGCCTCAAACACTTCATTAAGCCTAACCCTCCTTCCTCCACAAAACACCACAATCCCGAAAAGCCCATTCCGATCAATGACCGGTTGCTTTTGTTCACTCAAATTCTAATCTTAAGACGAACAAGCTTATCTATGTACAATGTGTTTGCTCAAAAGAAAAACAAACGATCAGAAAAAAGAAAGCTGATCAAGAAAGAATAAACCCTCAGAAAAAAAGAGAACTGAGGAAACAAAAACGAACAGTCAGAAAAAAGAAAGCTGACAAAATAAAAAAGAGAGACTTGCACTCCAAAACACATTCAAGATGCATTAAAACAAGGTTTAGTGATCACCAGGTAAGGATTCTTTCGCACCAAAAGTCAAGACATCAATAGAGAACCTAAGATTTGCACTGAGAATGCCACTCAGACCCAAAGTTGGGGCACTCTCTTCACCACCCACACACCCTAGTCTTGGGAAAGTCTGTTCAATGCTCATCCCATGTCACTCCAGTTGTCAATGTCATTCCAAAGTCGGGCAAGTGCATTCCCATTCCTTCACCTCATTCATTCCCATAAAAACCTCACCGGGGCAATCTCTCAGCTCACTATCCTAAACAAGACCGTGTCATTCTGATTGGGGCAGCTTTGTCCTTGTTATGGCTGGGGAAACATCAAATTCTGTGGGTTGAAGCAGAACCCCTTTCATTCCAGCTTTCATCCCAAGAGCCGAAGCGTTCCCAATTCATCATCTTCTACACCCCTAGTTGTTGTCACCACTAGACAGGGGCAAACTATTCACTCATCAAAGACCTGAATTGGGGCAATCTTGTATCTCTTGGTCCCTCATAAGCTTCGGCAATAACCATGTCTGTCATTCCTTCACTTGCCATAAAAGTCCATGCCCTAAACCAATTCCAAGTTAACTGACTCATTCATTAACATTTGCACTCTTATGCATGCTTACTAGACAATGCTTCAAAAAGAGAGAACACCAGTTGTTTACGTGATATCTAAAATTCAGTCATCATGGAAAGAAGGAGAAAACAAATGAGGTTGTTTGTAAATAAAAACCTTGAGAACACCGGAGTTTGAATCAAATTCAGTTTTTCAACAGAATGGGCAATAGTCATCTCAATTCCTTGCATTCAAAGTCTCGCATCTCATCATCACAAAAATGTTTACCTCATGCATATAGGCATTATAGCATATGCATCAAAGCATTACATTTGCATCTTCACATTTTGTGCATTTATCACATAGCAAAAAAAAAAAAAAAATAAATAAATAAATAAATTTCACGTCAGTTGCACAGAAAAAGCAGAAATCTTTTCATTGCATTGGCATCATGTTAATGTTCGCACTTCATAAAAAGAAAAGAACAAAATCATTGCATGTCATTCATCACTAGAACATTACATTTTGCATCAGATATTTCACAGAAAAAAACAGAGAAAGCAAAAAGAAAATAAAGAAAAGACAAAAGCATTCCATGTCATTCATCATTTCACAAAGCATTCCTTTATCATTCAATCATCAAACATTAAAGCAGTGCATATGCATCATATTAACGTTAGCATTCCCATAAAAAGAAAAGAACAAGAATCATTGCATCAAACATCAGAGCATTGCATCATATTAATGTCTGCATTTCATAGAAGAAGCAAAAAGAAACAAACAGAAGTTAGAACAGGAGCATTTCATTCATCAAAGCATCAATCACCGCTTACATTTGCATTCAAACATCAAAGCAATACAGTTGCATCACATCAATACTGGCATCTCATAGAAGAAAAGAAAGCTAAAACATCCCATGTCATTCATCATTTCATGTCATTCATCATTTTACAGCAATATCCCCATTTCATAAAAAAAAAAAGAGTTTTCCTTTGCATGTCATTAGAATACATGAGCATTCCATGTCATCAAATACCAAAGCTTTACATTCGCACACCCATGATTCTTAAAAGAGCAAAAAGAGAAGCCAAAAGAAAGAAAAGAGAAGAGCCAAGAGAGCAACAAAAAGAAAAGAAAAGAAAGAAAAAGAAAGAAGAGAAGCTAGAGAAAGAGAAAAAGCATATAAGAACAGTAGAAAATCATCCAGAAAAAGAAAATCATGCATTGCGTATAGGAAAATCATTGCATTCATCAAGCATATAGGAACAGTAGAAGACCATGCATTCATCCGACATAGACAAAGGAAATAAGAAACTCATCATTCATCATAAGAAAAAAAAACAGCAATCATGGCATTTGCATTGCATGCATTTGTTCATTTTCAGCTACAGGTACAAAGAGAGGGTGAGCACTTCGGTGTTAGCCCTCGCCCCCAGATTCCAGAAAATGTTCCCCCAAGTTGGGAGTTCAGAAAGAAAAAAGAGAGAGAAATAGAAAAAAAAGAGAGAAAAGAAAAGAGAGCGCTCAAGCGCGCATTGCGGATCGGAGCACAGAGATCATCGCTCCCTTCTGCCCAGGTCTCACATCGTGTACGAGCAACGTGATGGACCGCAGCCCCATGTGAGGTTCAACGGAATAGTTGTATCAGCCTAAGATACAGTGGACGCCGTGCATTGATCAGTATATCAGTTCCGGAGCTGATAACGATCCCCCCGGTCGCTCGAAAAGGCCAACAGGAAGAGCGTGCTCCTCAAAGCCACGTGCAAACTCGGATTCGTCAAGAGTTCGTTTAAGGATTACAGGTTTTAGGCAGCCTGGGCAATTTACCGCTTTCTGCACGCCAAGTGCCCATTTTACTTTTCTGTTTGCACGCCAAGTGCCCATTTACTTTTCTGTTTGCACGCCAAGTGCCCATTTACTTTTCTGTTTGCACGCCAAGTGCCCATTTACTTTTCTGTTTGCACGCCAAGTGCCCATTTACTTTTCTGTTTGCACGCCAAGTGCCCATTTACTTTTCTGTTTGCACGCCAAGTGCCCATTTACTTTTCTGTTTGCATGCCAAGTGCCCATTTACTTTTCTGTTTGCACGCCAAGTGCCCATTTACTTTTCTGTTTGCACGCCAAGTACCCATTTACTTTTCTGTTTGCACGCCAAGTGCCCATTTACCTTTCGGTTTGCACGCCAAGTGCCCATTTACTTTTCTGTTTGCACGCCAAGTACCCATTTACTTTTCTGTTTGCACGCCAAGTGCCCATTTACCTTTCGGTTTGCACGCCAAGTGCCCATTTACTTTTCTGTGTGCACGCAAGTGCCCATTTTACTTTTCTGTCTGCACGCAAGTGCCCATTTTACCGTTTCTGTTTGCACGCCAAGTGCCCATTTTACTTTTCTGTCTGCACGCCAAGTGCCCATTTTACCTTTCTGTTTGCACGCCAAGTGCCCATTTTACCTTTCAGTCTGCACGTCAGTGTTCATTTACTGTTTTCGCATTAACACGGAAGTGTCTATCTTTCCAAAAAAAAAATTCGGGTTTCTCCAAGTAGACAAAATTGGTATAATTTCTGAATTCTTTATTTCGATTTTGCCTCGAAATATGTCTCGCGCAATTCATATTTTTTGTCAAAATCTAAATAAAGAGGGGCAGCTGTCATACCCCAATTTTGTCCGGCTTAGGTCAACACTCTAATTTTCCACACGAAAAATGCATTTTGGGTCCTAGAAACCGCTCCAAAGTTTTTGAAATCATTTTTAGGGTTAGAATGCACTTTTTGGGGAAATTAGGGTTTTTAGGGTCAAAAAGGGCATTTTGGTCATTTCTCACAAAAGGTTCTATAAAAATAATTTTTGCATCATGCATCAAAATTAGGGTTTTTGAAAATATGTTATGCATGCATGGCAAGCTTTGGAAAATATTTTATGCATGCATGGCAAAAACCTGAAAGCAATTTTGTGGAAAGCAAGAATCAATTTCTATTTTGTTTCATAGGCTATGAAATCGATTTATACTTATTCTCATAGGCTATGAAATCGATTTATACTTATTTTCATAGGCTATGAAATCGATTTATACTTATTTTCATAGGCTATGAAATTGTTTCATACATATGCATATTCCAAAGCCATGAATCGATTCTTACCTTTTTTCAAAAGCCTTAAAATCGATTGTCAAGATATTTCATAGGCTATGAAATCGATTTATACTTATTCTCATAGGCTATGAAATCGATTTATACTTATTTTCATAGGCTATGAAATCGATTTATACTCATTTTCATAGGCTATGAAATCGATTCATACATATGCATATTCCAAAGCCATGAATCGATTCTTACCTTTTTTCAAAAGCCTTAAAATCGATTGTCAAGATATTTCATAGGCTATGAATCGATTTCTCCATATTTTTAACTAAGCTAAGAATCGATTTTCACCTATACAAAAGGTCCTGAAAATCGATTCTTACTTGTTTTCAAAGAACAAAGAATCGATTCCCATGTTTTCCAAAGAATAAAGAATCGATTCCTCACCTTTTTAACTTCATGTCACAATCGATTCTTCACTTTCATTAAATATTTTTTCAGATCTACATTTTCCTAAGCCTATAAATAGGAGTCTCATTCTCCATTCTTGAAAGAGGAACACAGAGAGATTTTCACGAGATCAAAAAACACGGACACGGATTTCACAAGAGCACAATTCACAACTCCTCTCTGCTTCTCAGACACATTTTTTTTACGAGATCAGAGAAGCCAATTTTCGCAGATCTCATCTTTTCAGAAAAACTCTTCTATATTTTATTTGTGCTCTCTTCGTTCCGTTGGCCGTCTGAGCTGATCTTCTGCAAGAGTTAGTTGGAGTTGCGTTCTTCAAGTTGTAGTATCTGCCTTCATCAGAGGTATTTCTGTCTTTATATTTGTTAATATTTAATCATTGTGATCGATGCCAAAATTGCCCTATGTGATTTAACTTAGCTATAGTGTCATTGTTGATGATGAACCACATGATTCTCACTTATGCCTAGTGCATCATGTTCTAAGTGGTGAAGATGGTCTCAGATGATTCAACCCTTTTAGTTTATATGATGATTGGCAATGTGATTCACACTTGTGCACTTAATCTTAAGTGTGAGGATTGACCAAAGTGATTCAACATTTTTTGATACTTTGGTTGTAACACCCCGGTATTTCTTTAACAAGGAAATACCTAAATATACAATTTGGTATAAATCAGAGTATAAAAATTCCTGTTCAGATATACATCTTTACAAGAAGCAGCGGAAACTAATAAATAATTATTATACAAGCTCGAGTCATACGACCGAATACAAATACAATTACAGAAGAACAAGGACAACCATGAGTGAATCAATCTTCATTATTCTCCTCGAACCCGACAACCAACTTTGTCGCCTGCTGTCCTTATGACCTGTTCTCTGTAAAAACAACAAATATGGATTGGGTGAGACAACTTGTCTCAGTGAGTCCTACCGTGCCCCCTCACTGACACTCGGTTCAATTTATGAAACCGTTACAACAAAAATCTGACATAACAATGTCTTGTTTATTAATCGAAATGCCAAGCAAATCGTGTTCTTATCTTAGCTTAACATGAAACGGCTGTACAACGACTACGAATCCCGAATCATAAGCTATAAATCGAAATGCCGACTGTGCAACGACTACGAATCCCGGCAAATCGTGTTTTCATTTTAGTTTAGCATAAATCGGCTGTACAACGACTACGAATCCCGATAACCCACGAATTGACCACGCCAAAACGTATACAGGGCCTAGGTAAGGGGTCATGACTACCCTCCCTAGTATGCTACTTGTCGGGTCGTCACCCAACGCAATACATATGACAATATGCATCAAATTCTCGAGAGTTAGATAATTTATATCTTTTCGATCACCACATGGATCAATTACATAATAATCGGATAAACAATATCCATATCGATCTATAACCCGTTTTGAGGAATTCATAAGTTAGACCTCCGGCATTATAATCATTTTCATTTGACATATATAAACATATATATTCAGTCAGTCCATCAGTCGGTGTACTCACACGCGTGTACTAGGGTTTCGGTTTTTCAATCAATTATGCTTTCGAAGCCCTTTTCAAAAACATGAGTTGAACAAGTTCAAAATACGGTTGTCAGTAAGGCAATATCCTTAAAATTGGTTGGGAAGAAGATTAGGAGTGATTCGGGATCGAAAGGAGCGACGAAACGAGAAATCGGAGTCCGGTAACAGCAGCTCACGCACGGTCCGTGCCCAGGGGCGCACGACCCGTGCGTGATTTACCAAAATCACACAGCCAACCCGAAGAGGACGCACGGTCCGTGCCCAGGGGCGCACGACTCGTGCGGCCTGTTCTGTTACTGAATTCTAGTTTCTCATTCCGCTTTCCATTTCTCGCCCAAATCGAATTCCGATCGTTCTCCAACCTGAAAACGGATTTAATAAACAACATTCCAGACCATATTCCAGTAAAAGCACTTAAAATCACAATTTCGCAAATTGTTCAACAATTCAATAAAAACCGTAAAAACGCAACATTTCTCAAAAACGGTTTTCGGTTCCAAAAATCTTTCGAAAACGGATAATGCCTTATGACTCAAAACCGATATATTTTCAAGACACATAAAAATATCCCTATCCGTGAGTAGAACTCACCCGGTTGACGATCCCGCGAGAAATCACGCCGGAACACGGACGGCCGGATTGTAACCACTCGAACAATCCCCGTAGTCACGTACACGCTCCTAGTGCCTCCGCATCTGAACTTGATGGGTCCCACTTGCACAACCAGTAACTAAGTCAATCATCCTCGCTACTGGACCCCACTTCAGTATATCGAACTGATGGCGTTCGAGACTTCGGCGAACCGAACTCAAATTTGATGAACCACATTTCCAGCATTCTTCTTTCTGTTTTCCAGAATCAATGCACACTTTTGTAACAGCCATAACTATGTCAATTCGCAACCAAACTCATTCAAATCAGTGCCCATTCTGAAGAGTATTTTGTCTACTTTCAAATGGTCAAGGATTCACACGCATGCATCCAGTGGTTTGGGAGATATCACCAAGACAAGATGACTGGTCCAGGATAGTGCTTGATTCTGAGTCCGAAACTTGGGGACATGATATCTCCTTCATTTCTCCATGAAATCATACGGTTCTTGTGCCCAAAATGAAGAGCTTCGAGTCTAGTTTCCAGAGGAACAAGAATCACGATCATCGTAGTATGGTGAAGTGAGATACGATGAAAACAATGAAGGTATACCATACGGGTTTCACCCAGAATTCTTGATGGACTTGATCATCATCATCCTCAATCACTCCCTATCACGAATTTGAGCTCCAATAGCTAACCTAAACATTGCAATACAGAACCAAGCTACTGGATTTCACCCTAATGCATCAAAATCAGCCATGCATCTTCAGTTTTGACTCCCTCTAGCTTCGATTTAAACATGCAATGCTCCAAGTGAGGTCAAGACTCCATTGTTTCTCCTTGGAGCTCCAAATCCGAAATGGGACAAAGAGATAGGGGAAGAATCAGGTTCTGATATTTATTCCATTGGAAAGGAAATCGAAATCTGAGTAGAATGGGAGTGAGAGCACTTACATGCAAAACATTTTGGAGGATCCCCCTCCTCCTTCTTTCTCCTCCATCGCGCCCCTCTCCCTCTCCTCTCCTTTTCTGTTTTTGTTTTCTAATTTTCTGGAACTGATCAGCAAATGAAAGGAAACAGAAGTGGTGGGGGGGTTTTGACCAGCTGAGGGGAAAGTTTAATGAGGCCAAATTACCAAAATGCCCTTAATTCGAATTTTACTTAAACTTTCGATTCCAAATCAAACAACTAATCTCCAATGTCCATCCACCTATCATTAGACATTTAGATTAGCTAAATTACTCGGTCTAAATAACCATTTTTGTTATAGCCTTTTACTAACTTTGACAATTCGAAATCTATGGAAATGACCAAAATACCCTTGGCCCATTAAGTCTTGATTTTTGAGGCTAAAATCCCAATAATCTTATGGCTTTCCGCTCGGCATAGGTTTCTCGACAAATCCTCATTCGAGTCGAGACTAACTGCTCACTCAATTGATACGTCTTCGATGTGAGGTGAAATGACGATTTTACCCTTCAGCGGAATTGTTCATTTAAATTATGACTAAGCCACAATTAAATGTAGGGTAGGATTTCTTTGGACTTTTCCTCGACTATTAATCCCCGAGACACGACCAATTATTCCCACAAATAATTATTCGGTCTTAGGCATCATAGTACGAGTCTTTAAAAATTAGGGATGTTACAATCACCCCAACTTTTAAAAATTTTGTCCTCAAAATTGACAAGACGAACCCTAAGCAAAAAGATATTGATATCGAGTCATCATGTCCTCTTTCAATTCCCGAGTAGCCTCTCCGGCTGAGAAGCCTTCTCAGACTACCTTGACAATCGGAATAGTCCTTGACCTCAATGTCTTCACGCCACGCCCTAGGATATGACTAGGATAAGGTTGGAATGATAAATCCGGTCGAAGATCGATCGTTTCAACGCTCAACTGCTGAAGTGGATCGGGAATTCATTTTCTCAACTGAGACACGTGAAAGACATCATGAAGATACAGACTTTCTTCAGAAATTAACTATTCTGACCTCTTGAAAGCTGACACTAATTGTTATTAACAATGGAATGCTTACAACCTGTTGAGGATACGAACTCATTGTTATGGTATCCACACATCCTGCACTATCGAAGTCAGGAACTCGGAAGGTTTCGGCCTAGCTGTAGCTTGAATTGGAACGAAACGATGACTTTAAGAGAATTTCTTTGGAATCAAACCATACGGTATCCAGAAGAAAAGTTTTCTTCTCTTCCCGAGTTACGCTTACATAAGCGCTTGACTCATCTTACTAAAAATCTCGACTGAAGCAAACAGAGTTATTTTATAAAACAGGTTGACTTTCAGTCCAAGGAATCTAGAAACGATTTTCCTTGCAACCGAATCCAGGAAAAACTCCAAAATAATAGTAAAATATTCTTTCATTAAATCAGTTCCAAAACATGAAGTACAATAGTTCCATTTGAATGAAAATTCTTTTCAATGGGTTTCTAATGACGATAGTTTGAAAATACGACTATCCCAAAAGGTTAATTCACCCCAACTTATAGATGACCTTACTCGTGGCACGACGTTTCAGCAAAGCGGAATCTCATTCTCAATTTTTTTTTTTAAGTTCGAAAGTGAGAATAAAAGTGTTATTTTGTTGGAGTCAACCATTTGTGCGATCAAAATCTCGCAAACTTTTATCGTGCTTGAGTTCGGTTCCGTTAAAACAGAAATAATTAGGTTCGTTCGAGGAAGGGATCAGGAAGGACATTGAGCCGAAAAGAAAGCGGGTATTTGCTTTAAAAATTCTTCTCAAGCCGTTATTCCACTCGATTCAATTCACTTCTTTTCAATTCCTTTCTCGAATCGGCCCAAGACAAAATTTCGAGATTAAAAACAAGGGTCGTATTTCATGATGAAAAACAGACACGACTTGACCGTCTCAAGAGACTACACAAAGGTTATAAAGTTCACTATCAAGGACTCATGTGTCATACAGTCACTGTCCAATCATTTAGTCTCCGACCGACATACGGTTCATCCTCACTCACTCTACCATCAAACGGGTGTAGAAGGTGAAAAGGTAAAAACATTATAGGTACTCAACTCATTGGATTCTTAGAAAAGCATCGTGTGCTGGACCACAATCGGACAATTCCGAATTCAACACATACTTGATTTATCGACATTTAACCATAGGTCAATAGAATGGAGAATTAGCATTGGCCCATCCGATGGATCCAAGTCACAACAACTTACTGTTGATCTTAACGAATTCAAGATTAACGATTGGAGTTCCACTTTAGTAGCGGAAGCTTGAATGCTATAACATTCGAAGGATGATTTCCCAAACATGGCTTTTTTCGGAGTTTTCTAAGTCAACGACTTGTCCAATTTCAGCGGTCTTCCTAACTCAACTAGGCTTGAGCTTTGATAGCTAGCTTTCATAGATTCTTGATCACTCAGATCCTAAGGAGATGCAATTTTCGATATTGGGAATCCTACTAGAACGACATACGGTCTTCTTTCGGAGATGAGATTTAGAGTCATTCTAGACAATCTTTGGTTTCTCGATTAACTTCAGCGCAGCAATTATTCTCGGATTAGTTACGAAATTGGAATTGCGATGGCACCAGGGGATTTTGAAAACAAAAGTTATTTCGGGAATCACACGAGCACACCATGAGTGTCTCCGTATTGATTCGTTGAAATTAGGTTTATCTTTTAAAATTTTCCTTGGCCCAGCTTCTTACCGAACTTCCGCGACTATCCAGACATAATTATTACATTACATTAATCAATATAGCTTCAGGACGGTTTCTACTCCCATGACAACATCATGTTCGCCATGTAGGTGACTTTAAGCTCCTCGTTTTTCAACCAGTTTGTTGGGGTCTTTGAGATTAAGATTTTGGAATCACTTCAATGGTTGAATGGCCATCACTACTAATGGCAATTTCCGGAAGTAGGTTTCTTGGAAAAGAGACTACAACAACGTTATCCTGAATCAGTATCTAGGAGTCTAAACTGACTGATTGGAGGTCCTTTCACCAATTTCCCGTACAACAGGGAGGTCCACATTCCACGAATGCTTAGAGTTTACGGTTCAGATTTAAAACAGAGGTACACTTCAAAATACAATTGAAGATACGGTTCACAACCCATTCATCGGTGTAGGTATTTTCGTTAGCTTTCCAACGCCTCTCGGAACATAAAAATCGGAGTTCCGGAGCAGGAGTTATGAACAAATGAATCGGAAGACTAACGAGAATTTCTCACAGGCCGTGATCGGAATGCTTCCAACAGCGGATTGAATTAAGGTTACTTCTACAGATTCCACATACTGATCTGCTTTGAAGGATCTGATTCATAATTCCTAATCGGGACTTAACCTGATCGGCACTTATGATTCCACTAGTCAATACTGACGACGGAGTATCTTTACTCAATTGGCTTTGTCATTCGTCACATTGTGACTCGGAAGAAGAAGAATTGGAATCTATGCTTAAAATTAACCGATAAGGATTTTCCTTGACTGCTGCCTTAACTGGGATTGACTGACACCAGAAAGTAAGATTTATGATGAAAACAATATCTCGAAAACTGACACGCTGACTAAATAAAGTCAGGGTTTCGGGTGTCAACTAGTATGATAGTTTTCAGTACACTGACATTGCTATTGCCCAAAGACTTCGCTTGATTCTTATTCCTCGATAAGATCTACGACGTTTCATGCCGCGACTCACTAGCCGCATCCGATTCACTTAGTGAATAGTCGCCCACAGTTTCCTCGAACCATCGCGGATGCCCATCCTTGTTTCCAAACGTAATATGTAGCCCTCTGCTGCCGTTGCACGTTCTGATGAAACGAGAAGGCTGAGAATCCTATGGTGTAGGGTCTCGGACATTTTCGGGGCTGAGGCAACCATCTGTCATAGTTTTCAGTAAGTTACATGAAACATTGAGTGGATCCTGACTCAATACGTCACATAATATACTAAAAAGGTCTGACATATAACTGTCTAAGTCCCTAGCTGACTCGATCCTATGTTCTCGACCCGAAGGTCACTACGTCCGACAAGGCCGAACCGCTCTGATACCAAATGTAACACCCCGGTATTTCTTTAACAAGGAAATACCTAAATATACAATTTGGTATAAATCAGAGTATAAAAATTCCTGTTCAGATATACATCTTTACAAGAAGCAGCGGAAACTAATAAATAATTATTATACAAGCTCGAGTCATACGACCGAATACAAATACAATTACAGAAGAACAAGGACAACCATGAGTGAATCAATCTTCATTCTTCTCCTCGAACCCGACAACCAACTTTGTCGCCTGCTGTCCTTATGACCTGTTCTCTGTAAAAACAACAAATATGGATTGGGTGAGACAACTTGTCTCAGTGAGTCCTACCGTGCCCCCTCACTGACACTCGGTTCAATTTATGAAACCGTTACAACAAAAATCTGACATAACAATGTCTTGTTTATTAATCGAAATGCCAAGCAAATCGTGTTCTTATCTTAGCTTAACATGAAACGGCTGTACAACGACTACGAATCCCGAATCATAAGCTATAAATCGAAATGCCGACTGTGCAACGACTACGAATCCCGGCAAATCGTGTTTTCATTTTAGTTTAGCATAAATCGGCTGTACAACGACTACGAATCCCGATAACCCACGAATTGACCACGCCAAAACGTATACAGGGCCTAGGTAAGGGGTCATGACTACCCTCCCTAGTATGCTACTTGTCGGGTCGTCACCCAACGCAATACATATGACAATATGCATCAAATTCTCGAGAGTTAGATAATTTATATCTTTTCGATCACCACATGGATCAATTACATAATAATCGGATAAACAATATCCATATCGATCTATAACCCGTTTTGAGGAATTCATAAGTTAGACCTCCGGCATTATAATCATTTTCATTTGACATATATAAACATATATATTCAGTCAGTCCATCAGTCGGTGTACTCACACGCGTGTACTAGGGTTTCGGTTTTTCAATCAATTATGCTTTCGAAGCCCTTTTCAAAAACATGAGTTGAACAAGTTCAAAATACGGTTGTCAGTAAGGCAATATCCTTAAAATTGGTTGGGAAGAAGATTAGGAGTGATTCGGGATCGAAAGGAGCGACGAAACGAGAAATCGGAGTCCGGTAACAGCAGCTCACGCACGGTCCGTGCCCAGGGGCGCACGACCCGTGCGTGATTTACCAAAATCACACAGCCAACCCGAAGAGGACGCACGGTCCGTGCCCAGGGGCGCACGACTCGTGCGGCCTGTTCTGTTACTGAATTCTAGTTTCTCATTCCGCTTTCCATTTCTCGCCCAAATCGAATTCCGATCGTTCTCCAACCTGAAAACGGATTTAATAAACAACATTCCAGACCATATTCCAGTAAAAGCACTTAAAATCACAATTTCGCAAATTGTTCAACAATTCAATAAAAACCGTAAAAACGCAACATTTCTCAAAAACGGTTTTCGGTTCCAAAAATCTTTCGAAAACGGATAATGCCTTATGACTCAAAACCGATATATTTTCAAGACACATAAAAATATCCCTATCCGTGAGTAGAACTCACCCGGTTGACGATCCCGCGAGAAATCACGCCGGAACACGGACGACCGGATTGTAACCACTCGAACAATCCCCGTAGTCACGTACACGCTCCTAGTGCCTCCGCATCTGAACTTGATGGGTCCCACTTGCACAACCAGTAACTAAGTCAATCATCCTCGCTACTGGACCCCACTTCAGTATATCGAACTGATGGCGTTCGAGACTTCGGCGAACCGAACTCAAATTTGATGAACCACATTTCCAGCATTCTTCTTTCTGTTTTCCAGAATCAATGCACACTTTTGTAACAGCCATAACTATGTCAATTCGCAACCAAACTCATTCAAATCAGTGCCCATTCTGAAGAGTATTTTGTCTACTTTCAAATGGTCAAGGATTCACACGCATGCATCCAGTGGTTTGGGAGATATCACCAAGACAAGATGACTGGTCCAGGATAGTGCTTGATTCTGAATCCGAAACTTGGGGACATGATATCTCCTTCATTTCTCCATGAAATCATACGGTTCTTGTGCCCAAAATGAAGAGCTTCGAGTCTAGTTTCCAGAGGAACAAGAATCACGATCATCGGAGTATGGTGAAGTGAGATACGATGAAACCAATGAAGGTATACCATACGGGTTTCACCCAGAATTCTTGATGGACTTGATCATCATCATCCTCAATCACTCCCTATCACGAATTTGAGCTCCAATAGCTAACCTAAACATTGCAATACAGAACCAAGCTACTGGATTTCACCCTAATGCATCAAAATCAGCCATGCATCTTCAGTTTTGACTCCCTCTAGCTTCGATTTAAACATGCAATGCTCCAAGTGAGGTCAAGACTCCATTGTTTCTCCTTGGAGCTCCAAATCCGAAATGGGACAAAGAGATAGGGGAAGAATCAGGTTCTGATATTTATTCCATTGGAAAGGAAATCGAAATCTGAGTAGAATGGGAGTGAGAGCACTTACATGCAAAACATTTTGGAGGATCCCCCTCCTCCTTCTTTCTCCTCCATCGCGCCCCTCTCCCTCTCCTCTCCTTTTCTGTTTTTGTTTTCTAATTTTCTGGAACTGATCAGCAAATGAAAGGAAACAAAAGTGGTGGGGGGGTTTTGACCAGCTGAGGGGAAAGTTTAATGAGGCCAAATTACCAAAATGCCCTTAATTCGAATTTTACTTAAACTTTCGATTCCAAATCAAACAACTAATCTCCAATGTCCATCCACCTATCATTAGACATTTAGATTAGCTAAATTACTCGGTCTAAATAACCATTTTTGTTATAGCCTTTTACTAACTTTGACAATTCGAAATCTATGGAAATGACCAAAATACCCTTGGCCCATTAAGTCTTGATTTTTGAGGCTAAAATCCCAATAATCTTATGGCTTTCCGCTCGGCATAGGTTTCTCGACAAATCCTCATTCGAGTCGAGACTAACTGCTCACTCAATTGATACGTCTTCGATGTGAGGTGAAATGACGATTTTACCCTTCAGCGGAATTGTTCATTTAAATTATGACTAAGCCACAATTAAATGTAGGGTAGGATTTCTTTGGACTTTTCCTCGACTATTAATCCCCGAGACACGACCAATTATTCCCACAAATAATTATTCGGTCTTAGGCATCATAGTACGAGTCTTTAAAAATTAGGGATGTTACATTGGTCGCTAAATAATTTGCTTGCTTATGCTGGCCAATGATCATGATTGAGGCAACTCTTTTGCTTGAGCTTACAGTGTCATCGTCTACTCTCATATAGAATATCATCAATACTTAGATAGGTCCATTCCTTACATTGCATCTTCCACTAGATGTGCATTTAGATTCCCCTTGCGTTTTGTAGTAATATTTGAGTATGGTTCTCGCCTAGCATCTTCCACTAGATGTGCATTTAGGTTCAATCTTGCCTACTCTTGTATTTTTGCTTGATGCCCAATTCAAGTTCCCTCCTTGCCTATCTATGCGTTGTGATCTACTATGTGTAGTTTAGACTTGATTTCTGTTGGCGAATTCAAATATTGTTGCTTAATGATTTGATTCCACTGATTGTGTTATGCTTGAATCCACCAATTCTTTCTCGCATTCATTGTTTTCATTTCTAAACGACCTGGCACAAAAACGGTTACTAGTGGCAATCCATCACAACCTTTGATTGGTTTGATTGCCATGAAAGCCTCAATTTCAAAAGAATTTTCGTAAGCATAAAGCAAGCTACTAGTGATAATCCATCACAACCTTTGTTGGTTTGATTATCATGAACGCGTCCAATTTTAAAAAGCATTTGTCTAGGTATCAAAGAATCAAAAGCAAGTTATTAGCGGTGGTCCATCATAACCTTTGTTAGTTTGATCATCATGAAAGCTTTCATTTTCTAAAACCTCATCAAAAAGATTTTCATTTTTAAGGCTCGTTAGAACTACGTCGCTTTGATTCCCATTTGGGATACGTAGGAGCGAGTCACATTCTCGTCAAGCGCAACCATAAAAAGTTTAGCATTTGCATAAAGAAAAGAGTTATTTTCATAACAAAAAAGAATCACTTTTGCAAACCAAGATCATTTTCAGAACGAAAACCTTTTCCTTTCTAAAAACATTTTCAACCCATTGTCGCTAGTGGCTAATCAGGACCTTTGTTCGTCTAGCCATTGGTAGCAATGTCTTTTTCCCAAAAGAACAACAAGCGATGATCACTCATAACCTTTGTTAGCTTGATCATTCGTGCCAATCAATCCCTTTCGAAGACCACTTTCAAAAAGACAAATAAAAAACGGCTTGCTACTAATAGTCAATCAGAACCTTTGTTCGTCTGACTGGCGGTAGTGACTCTCATTTTCAAGAGTACTTAGCGGTGATTACCCATAACCTTGGTTAGTTTAATCATCCACTAAATGCTCGTCCTATTTCGAAAACTCAATAAAAAGATAAAAAAACAAAAACTTTTCAAAACCAAAAAAGAAGAACTACGTAGCTTTGAGTTCTCCATCGCACCGGGAGATACGTAGGAGCGGGCCATGTCCCGTCAAGCGGTTTTTTTCCTAAAAAACCCATCTTTCCCCCTTTTTCATAATAAATAAAGATTTTCATTAAGAATTTTTAAATAAGGAGTAGAGAGGCAAAATTAAGTATTTTCAAGTCAACACACTAAAACCACACATTTAATTAAAGGTTCCCTCTCAGTAGAGAGGACGTGTGGTGTGCTAACACCTTCCCTGCGCGTAACCGACCCCCGAACCCTATTCTCTAGTTTCGCAAGACCAATCGCTTTCCAAAAAAGGTTTTCCTAATATTTTCCTTAATAAATATTGGTGGCGGCTTCATTGTCTTAGGAAAAGTTGTGAACGAGGAAGGTTCTCCCTCGGGGACTTTTTCGGGCGCAACTGTTAGCAGTCTCTAGAATGATGTTATTATCTTGCTTAATGCTTTAACTAACCTTCTATTATGTTGTCTTTTTAGTCAAACCTTTACCTAACTATTCTTAACTAGTAATTTCTCATTTTGTAATTACATGGACTACTATGAACAAAATATAACCGTGTAATTGATTAGATTGTTTAGTACTACAATTAATTCTTGTGTATGATTTTACTTTTGTTGTTGCCATCCAGTAGAGAGAAGAAGGGATAGTGTTAGAAAGATGATGGGACATAAAAGGAGCCCCTCCTTCAGGGTTATATATATGGTAAGCCCTGGATTGTTTGTTGGATCTTCCATATGGAAGTAGTACTTAGCTGAAATCCCTCGTCTGTTATGGTTTAACACAACTCCATGTCCTCAATTTAGTGTCAAAATAAAGGAAAGGGTGTTATAATAGTTATAAACTACAAGAATGGAGAAATTTGTTGTCTTTATGATATGCCTTTACAAATAAATATGTTCAAATCTGTTTTACAGCTAAATATATTTTTTGCAGCATTTGATATTTGCCATGTTTTCTCGTATATTACTTCTGCCAGGTCTGTTCTATTTGTAATCGATGGGGAGGTTCTTGTATAGAGTGCAGGATTGTTGATTGCTTTGTCAGGTTTCATCCTTGGTGTGCTCATCAGAAGGTATTTGCCTTTACAAATAAATATGTTCAAATCTGTTTTACAGCTAAATATATTTTTTGCAGCATTTGATATTTGCCATGTTTTCTCGTATATTACTTCTGCCAGGTCTGTTCTATTTGCAATCGATGGGGAGGTTCTTGTATACAGTGCAGGATTGTTGATTGCTCTATCAGGTTTCGTCCTTGGTGTGCTCATCAGAAGGTATTTCCCTTTGCTATTTGGTAGTTTCGATCATTCAACTCTCTGATGTTAAGAATGGTCTTGGTAGACTTCATTTTGAATTTTGGTCCCTCCTTTGTTCATAAGGAGATATTGTTGAACATAAAAGTATATGAATGGTTGAGATTAACTCTTCTAATGTTCTCCACAAATATACTATATATCCAAGTATCCTAAGGTTTAGACAGTGTGTATGTGTTAAGTCATTACTTGTGTCCGTGTCTATCCATCTTTTATTCCTGGATTAGGTACCGAGGATAAGTTGTCAAGCAATTTATTGGCTGCTACTAGTAATGTTTGATTAATTTTTTAACTTAATTGTGGAATATGCAGTCATTTCATGCTTGACAACTCACTTTGAGTACTATATCTATTTGGGTTCCAAAATAACCCCCATTACAAATTATTTTCAACTTTTACAGAACCTGTTGCAAGGTGAATATAGCCCTATTACCCTTCATTAGGATGTTGTATTTAATGTTGGGTTCATTGAACTGTTTTAACTGGAAACTTTGAAGTTGGAGTCCAGAAAGTTGATCACTACAGCAGTCATTACCATTTTCCTTTTGTTTCTTATTTTACTCTAGTTGGTATACTATGCATTCACATTATCAGAGTGAAAGAGAGAATGGGTTCTGTTGGTTTGTTTATTGATATTGACATGTGTTTGATTATTATGCACTTGTTTGTCACAGTAACTAAATGGACATATTGCATATGCAGGTCCTATTTTATACTTTTCCTGTCACATAGTTAAGCAATATGGACACCTTTTGATATTGAAGACCATGGCTACACAAGAAGATCACTAGCTTCGTTTCAAATTCAAAGAAGAAGCTGCACAAATCCAACATTGCTCACGGTGAGTAGTAATTTTTTTGGGGATTTTTATTATGGTGAACTAACTGATTTAAAGAACTTGCTCTATCAAATACAAATTGAAGGTACTTACTAGACCATTTTTATATTCATTTTTTGTAGTCTTCTTCTTGTGCTTGCGGACTCTGGGTTTGATTTGCACTAGAGGAGCAACTCACCTGAGACAACTCACAAGCTGTGGTTTCTCTCTATGGCTTGAAACAAGCATCCCACAAATGGCTTTGTACAGTCCTCTGCTGATCCCTCTGTGTTTACAACAGGTCCTGGATAGTCATTAGTTGTGTTAAAGCTGAGCACTCCATTTATTCTTGAAATTTATTGTTTTCAACTATATCAATTTCAACTATATCAATATCAAGCCTAGTGATGTTTATGATGTAGAATGTAAGTAGAATGTGATTTAAGTGACTGTGTTGTTCTGTTTGTTGTATATGAATTTAAGTACAATGTAATTTAGCTTTGGATGTATTTTGTACTTAAAGTGTAGAATTCTTACTTAAACCGATGAATTTTAGCTTTGGATGTATAAAGTAGAACGTGATGAATTTAAGTTTCTATTTGCTGGGAGAATGTGATGAATTTTAGCTTTGAATTATATTAGAATGTGATGAATGACCAAAATTTGTATAATCAGGGTGTATAGATTAAACCAAAATTTGAAAAAAAAAAAAACTTTTAAAGTCAGGCGCAATAATGCTTGACTTTAAAAGAGACTTACGAAGTCAGGCAAGAATAAATGCTTGACTTTAAATCATACTTACGAAGTCAGGCAAGAATAAATGCTTGACTTTAAACCATACTTACGAAGTCAGGCAAGAATAAATGCTTGACTTTAAATCATACTTACGAAGTCAAGCAATAATAAATGCTTGACTTTAAAACAGACTTACGAAGTCAGGCAAGAATAAATGCTTGACTTTAAATCATACTTACGAAGTCAGGCAATAATAAATGCTTGACTTTAAAACAGACTTACGAAGTCAGGCGAAATAAATGCTTGACTTTAAAACTGACTTACGAAGTCAGGCGAAATAAATGCTTGACTTTAAATCAGACTTACGAAGTCAGGCTATCGCTTGACTTTAAAACTCCTGACATACAAAGTCGACTTAATAAAAGTCAAGCGCGCGCCTGACTTTAAATCCCCTTTTCGCCTGACTTTAAATCCCTTTTTTGCACTAGTGGCTGATTTCTTTAGAAAGCTATTGAATTTTGTTTCCATTTTTTCGTGTTAGGACGGCTACCGAGCCGTTCGGTTCAACCCTTATTTGTGGCCATCTGGAGAGAAGGTAATGGGAATTTTTGTTTTGTTTTTATTGTTGATTTGTATCAAAATTGTGCTTTTTCTAGTTTAAATTCAAATGATCTCATTGCAGATGACAAATGAAGTTGGGAAGGCAATTTTCCAAAGGGTTGGAGAACTCAATATACCAGTGGGCTTCATGTGTATGAAGGTATTTCTCTTTGAAAACTTCCTTTTGTTTTAAATATAGAAGAACTATCTTCTATAACTTCTCCTCCGTGTCAGTGTCATGTCCGGTTTTCATAGAATGAAACTAATGAAACTAAATTACCAAGTTGAATGATATTTCAGGGACTTGATTTGCATATATCTGAAATTGAGCAATTATGTGCTGAGTTTCCATCAACAATTGTATTGCTTGATCACCCGGTCTTCTGCAAACCAACAATGTAAGATATATTATAGTCATTGTTAGTTGTTATAAAATCCCCAAAACACACCCTTATATGAATATTATATTGTAGAACTGATGAGGAAGTTCTTATCTTTTCCAAGCTTCTAAATCTATCTAGATTCCCCCAAGTAAGTGTACCATGGTTAAACTATTTCAGGTTGATAGTGTTCACAAACCTGGAATTTTGCTGGAAGTAGTGCAAATCTTGACAGACCTTGACTTCACAATTACCAAAGCTTACATATCCTCTGGTGGCAAAAAGATAACAGATAGCAAAACTATTGACTTAATTGAAAAGGTATATATCTTCTTTCTCCAACATATCTATCTGATACATTCTTATATCAAGATGCAGTAGCTATCTAACCAGCATGTGAAAGACTCAATCATTGCCAAAAATTGAAGTAGAACAACTCTTTCAATATATGTAGCCACCTCGCTACATATATTGAAAGAGTTTATTTCCTTCGGAGGAGAGATTATTTCCTATTCCCTCCTATTCTCTACTATCTTTTTAATAAACTAGCATTTTCTGTTCATATGAGTTTCTGGGTTCCTAGCAGTGGTATTGCCTACTGCTGCAATTCCTTTTTTCTCTATCTGCCTATTTTATAATTCTTCAGTGCCTGAATAGGATAAAAAAAGGCGTCAATGCTAATATGATACTGAATTGTTGTCTGATAGTTAGGGTTTGCATATTTGTTTCTAATAGTTACTTTTGTTGATTGCTCAGTTGTTTGTTTTTTGATACCTTTCATTCCCAATACCATTACTCAAATACTGTGTTGGCTTGTAGGATAAACTAGTTGTTGCTGTTGATGATGATGGTTGCTTTACTGAAAAAATTACCAACTTTAGTGGGCCCCATATCAAACAAGCTGACAAGGATATCATTGAAGCAGTGAAGGTATATTCCATTTATATCTAATATTATGAGAATCCTTTATTATTTTGGAGTGATTTATGGTACTGTTAATTTAAAAGATTATATTGTCACATGAATTGCTGAATGTCAGTTGTATACCAAATATTTCAGTCACTACAATTCATATTTAGGAATTGATATTCGTTCTTGAGAGTATTGGAACATGCAAGCCTCTCTTTGTTTATTTTTTACAAGAAAAGCTAATTAGGAGTGAAGTAGAAATTATGAAACAAAAGAAAAGGCTTGTCATTTTAGCTGAGAGTTCATATTGGCAAATAAAATAAACCTGATGCAGAAACATGATTACATCTATGTAAAAATTCTCTCCCACTCTTGCTTGTCTTATAAAAGAACCCCTTTACAAGAACCTTGGATTAGTTGGTCATGTTAATTTCTTTAAGTTCTTCTATCATAAAGGTTTTAAACATTTTAACAAGAACCTTGGATTAGTATTAAAGTGGAGTGTGTAAATATGAGATTTGTTATACCTCTTGCACCTTTTGGGATTTGTTTGATTGGAATTTGGAATTTTTTTCATTGTTTTGTTGAAATCTGAAACTACTTCTGCTGAATTCTTTAATAGGTATTTACATTTTGTTTTGCAGCTGGAATTGTTCTTGAGGAGATGAATTGGCCACCTTTTCTCCCAATTATCCATCAGGGTATTTCTAATGAATTCCATTTCATCTTCAAAATTTGCAATATGTTGCATTTACTACACTGTTAGGTATGCTATCCTCTTTTTTTGGGAGGGGGGGTATTCAACACATAATTGTGCTTGTTTCTTTCAATTTAGTTATTTTTCTCCTTTCTTAAACCAATTTGGAGGTTATTCAACACATAATTGTGCTTGTATACTTTGAAGCATTCACGAGAACAATAAATTAATATGCATGCATATTTTGATCTTTTCTAGTTAGCCATATTCTTGATTCTAAATATGCTCTTTGTTTTTTTGCAGTACAGCAAGTGCTTCCATATCCCCTTGATTTACTTATAGTTTGGTCACAGATGGAGCTGCATTAACTAGTTTTGATGACTGTAATGTTAGTGAAATTTTATGGTTTCTAATTAAACTTGATCATCTTTATTATAATTGTTGATGAGATGAGAAGTAGAATTTATTATTTGGTCTATCTGTTTAGAAGGTAGTAGCAGTATGATATTATAGAAGGAATATAGATTTAGTGCAAGCTGTTAGATTGATTTAGTGCAAGTTGATCAAATCATTGAGTTAAAGCAACAAAAGAGAATTGCAAAATCTGGCAGTTAAGACCGCCATATTTTGCACACATTTTTAAAAAAAAGAATTGCAAAATGTGGCAGTTATGACTGCCATTATTTACAACAAAATCAACCAACTTTATTTGTATTTTCTGGCTGTTTTAAACGCCATTCTTTTGCAAAAAAGAAACCGCCATTTTATACATGGACGATTGTGGCGATCACTATCTGACCGTCGTATTTTACCTGGTGGCGGACGTGATTCTGGCGGTTTTGGAAACCGCCACTGTTGAACAAAATGTCAGTTGAAACTGCCAGAATTTACAATTTTAACCGCCACAATTTTCTCATTTTTTTGTAGTGAGTAAATGAGTTAGTCCTGTTCAATTAGTACCTAAAAAGGGAGGCCTTACAGTTATAAAAAATGAGAAAAATGAATCCATTGCTACTAGGACTGTAACGGGATGGAGAATGTGTATCGATTATAGGAAGCTTAATAAAGCAACCCGTAAAGATCACTTTCCCCTCCCTTTTATTGATCAAATGCTAGAAAGGTTAGCAAAGCATTCACACTTCTGCTATTTGGATGGGTATTCCGGATTTTTTCAAATACCCATTCATCCTAGCAACCAAGAAAAAACAACTTTTACTTGTCCTTATGGCACTTATGCTTATAGAAGGATGCCTTTTGGTCTGTGTAATGCTCCTGCTACTTTTCAACACTGTATGATGTCCATCTTTTCGGATTTTGTTGAAAATATAATGGAAGTTTTTATGGACGATTTCTCGGTACATCGATCAAGTTTTGATAACTGTTTGGCTAACGTTGAAAAAGTTCTTGAAATGTGTGAAAAGGTAAATCTTGTTTTGAACTGGGAAAAATGCCACTTTATGGTAAGGGAAGGTATTGTACTTGGGCATTTGGTTTCTGAACGAGGTATTGATGTTGACAAGGCTAAAATTGAAATCATTGAAAAATGTCACCTCCTACCTCGGTCAAAGAGGTAGAGGAAGAGATGTCCGGGCAAGATGATCAAAATGCCCAAAACTTTAATCTGGAGGCATGGTGTGGCAGAATCGAAAGTGAGCAGCAGAGGCAGGGAGCAGAGCTGCAACTAATAAGGGAGGACCAACTGCATCATAGTCAACAAATGGAAAACATGTCAGATATGCTTCGCTCTATGATGCAGCACTTCAACATTCATCAGGCTCCTCCACCTGGTCAGCAGTAAATCATGTGAGCTTTCTCTTACCCCTTCATGTTGTTTTTATTGCAAAATCATTGAGGTCAATGTTTAATCCAAGCATTGGGGTATCTTGCCCTTTTTACTGTTTTTCTCGTTTTTATTAAATCTAGTTTATTTTGAATAAATATCATCTCCCCTTGTTTCAAGTCTTTGTGAGTTTCGAAAGCATGTTTTGTTTGGTTAAGGCCTCTTTTGGATTAAATTTTTGAAAATTCATAGTATTCATCTAGGTGGACTGACTGGTAAAAATAAATTTTTGTTTGTTACTACTTTTTGGCTTTTTCACACACACACTCTTCAGATTTGTTTTTAGGTTACTAGTGCTAGATGAACACTATGAATTTCCAAAAATTTAATCCAAAAGAGGCCTTAACCAAACAAAACATGCTTTCGAAACTCACAAAGACTTGAAACAAGGGGAGATGATATTTATTCAAAATAAACTAGATTTAATACAAACAAGAAAAACAGTAAAAAGGGCAAGATACCCCCCATGCTTGGATTAAACATTGACCTCAATGATTTTGCAATAAAAACAACATGAAGGGGGTAAGAGAAAGCTCACATGATTTACTGCTGACCAGGCGGAGGAGCCTGATGAATGTTGAAGTGCCGCATCATAGAGCGAAGCATATCTGACATGTTTTCTATTTGTTGACTATGATGCAGTTGGTCCTCCCTTATTAGTTGCATCTCTGCTCCTTGCCTCTGCTGCTCACTTTCGATTCTGCCACACCATGCTTCCAGATTAAATTTTTGGGCATTTTGATCGTCTTCCCAGCCATCTCTTCCTCTACCTCTTGGACCGAGGTAGGAGGTGACATTTTTCAATGATTTCAATTTTAGCCTTGTCAACCTCAATACCTCGTTCAGAAACCAAATGCCCAAGTACAATACCTTCCCTTACCATAAAGTGGCATTTTTCCCAGTTCAAAACAAGATTTACCTTTTCACACCTTTCAAGAACTTTTTCAAGGTTGGCCAAACAGTTATCAAAACTTGATCAATGTACCGAGAAATCGTCCATAAAAATTTCCATTATATTTTCAACAAAATCCGAAAAGATGGACATCATACAACGTTGAAAAGTAGCAGGAGCATTACACAGACCAAAAGGCATCCTTCTATAAGCATAAGTGCCATAAGGACAAGTAAAAGTTGTTTTTTCTTGGTTGCTAGGATGAATGGGTATTTGAAAAAATCCGGAATACCCATCCAAATAGCAGAAGTGTGAATGCTTTGCTAACATTTCTAGCATTTGATCAATAAAAGGGAGGGGAAAGTGATCTTTACGGGTTGCTTTATTAAGATTCCTATAATCGATACACATTCTCCATCCCGTTACAGTCCTAGTAGCAATGGATTCATTTTTCTCATTTTTTATAACTGTAAGGCCTTCCTTTTTAGGTACTACTTGAACAGGACTAACCCATTTACTGTCTGAAATTGGATATATAACCCCAGCATCAAGAAGTTTAAGTACTTCTTTTTTCACCACTTCCTTCATGTTAGGATTCAATTTCCTTTGATGCTCAATGGAGGGTTTATAATCCTCTTCAAGTAGTATCCTATGCATACATAATGAGAGATTTATTCCCTTAATATCCTCAATAGTATATCCTATAGCTTTCGGGTATTTCTTGAGAATATTAAGTAATTTCTTTGTTTCCACCTCATTTAAGTTTGCATTGACAATAACAGAAAAAGTAGAGTTTAGGCCCAGAAATTCATACCTTAAAGATGTAGGGAGAGGCTTTAGTTTCACCTTTGGAGCTCCTTTTGGAAGATGATCAGATTTCTCCTCAACCAAGTCTTCAATGCCCAAGCCTTTTATAGGAGGATTTTCATCCAGCAATATGGCATAGGCTTGGGCTTCTTCAGCCATTTCTTTATTTGTGCTGCCTGTTAGGCATGTTTCTAACACTACAAGAAAAATTGGACTTTGCGGCGGGGAAAATCCGCCGCAAAAGCCAAATTTGCGGCGGATATTTGGACTTTGCGGCAGAATTTTGCCGCCGGTTGCCAGCTCGAAGCAAACGCTTTGCGGCGGATTTAGAGGCGCCGCAAAATCCGCCGGAACTTTGCGGCGGATAATCCGCCGGAAAAGGCACAAATTTTTGCCGCAAAATATCTGCCGGAAAGTGCCCAATATCCGCCGCAAAGTACCCGTTATCCGCCGCAAAGTATCCGTTATCCGCCGCAAAGTACCCTTTTTATTTAAAAAAAATAAATATAATTTTTAAAAAAAAACGTTTTATTTAAAATTCCGCCGCAAAGTACACAAATCCGCCGCAAAGTTCCCTTTTTTTTAAAAAAAAAATTATTATTTTTAAAAAATAAATATTATTTTTTTAAAAAAATCGTTTTAATTAAAAAAATATATTATTTTATTAATTTCTTTAATTATTTATAAAAAAATAAAATCCAATAACTAATTAATTTTTAATTTAAAAAAATAAAAATTGGGAAAAGCAGTAAAATATTATCACCAAAAAAATATCCATACAAAAAAATAAAATAATCTAAAGCTACTGGGGTGCCTGCCGGTCAATGTCATCAACATTATTATAATATGTATCATCTTGAAGTAAAGCACTAAGCGATGACATTTGGACTTTAAGATCAATGTCCAGCGGGGGTGACCGCTGCTGAGGGTACTGCTGGTTTGGCTGGATCAGGGGTGACTGATGTTGGGGCTGCTGGTATGGCTGGCGGGGTGACTGATGGTGCTGCTGGTATGGCTGGAATGGTGCATACTGCGGTGCATACTGCGGGGGATATTGGGGTGCATACGGCTGGGGATACTGGGGTGCATACTGCTGCTGGTAGTAATGCTGCTGTGGCGGCGGCGGGTAGGATGCTAATGAGGATGGCCTCGAGTGCTGAGACATCATTTGATCCTGCAATAACTTAAAGCGCTCCTCCATGCGCTCCTCAGCTACCCTAGCCTGCTCCCGAATCGCCTGATTTTGATCCCAAAGCGCCTGCATTTCCCGATCACTTTGCTCCTGCCGCTCGACAATCTGACGCTGAGCCTCGCTCAGTTGCTGCGTCAATTGCCTAACATCATTCAACTCACCAGCATTGGGAACATAATTGCGACCAGTCGAGGATCCAGAATGTGAATTTGAGAGACTCAGAATAATGCTTGTTCGAAAAGGAGCCGGTCCAATACCACCTGATCCTACCAGACAATTAGTCTTTTGGGGACCAACTGCTCTCTCCCAAACATCACGAGCTACTCTAGCCTCCTCCACTGGATCGACAGCTGCCCCACTGCTCTGTTGTGACTAATGGTACTCAGCCATCCCACCCCCGAAGCTCTCCTGAAAAAAATAACCCAACAAATAAATAACTAATTATTAATATAAATAATAAACATTAATTAATATATAATTGTAAAAGTAGTTTTACCTGAATACGCCTCGCCCGATCTGTAGCGTACTCACCAGTCTCCTCCACCATATGCATGTGGCAATGCAACTCAGGCAAAGTGATTGGCCTTTGTTCCCTCTCCACCTATATATGTATATATATATATATATATATATATATATATATATATATATATATATATATATATATTATTAATTAAATACACATATTGAAAATGACTAGTTAATTATTATAAATAATTAATTAATTAATCAAGTAATAAAGTAATAAATTTACCAAAAGCATGTGATGCGTTGCAGTATTAACACTCCCCCCCGTGTGTGTGCAGCCACCTTTTTCAGAAGCACAGTTCTTCTTGGCTTTCTCACAATAATTCTTAAATGCTTCTGTCTGCCAATACTCATTAAACTCAGCCCAAGTTGAGTCTCCCATATAAGATGACTTCGTACCTGCATCGCGCGCCCTCCGCATCAATTCAGAATAGCGATGAGAATATCTCTTATGGAACACTCTCTCAACTGCGGCTTGCTCCCCTAGATACCATGTACATTTTTCCTATTTAAGAAATTTACAATAATGTTGTTAATTATAAGACAATAATTAATTAATCAAGTCAATAAGATAATACACCAAATTAATTATTTCGTAGAATAACTTACCAAAAATGATCTTAACATCTTCTTATTTGCATCCTTATCTTTTCTAACTTCCGTCCACTTCTTCCAGCTCTTGGTAAAATTCTCCTTGATTGTTTTTGTGATGGCGGTAGCTGAAGCCTTCGAAGGAATAAAACTGCATTAAAAAAAGATGAATTTTGTTACACCAAATATAAGTTATATAAAGGGAAACAAAAATAAATTAATAAATAATATATATATATATATCACCAACAATCTGCAATATGATACGCCCATCAGGTGTAACCCTAATCACATCAGTCCCATCAATGAATGTGCGTGTCCCATACGCATCAACATGTGTCGGGGATAAGCCCTCCGTACCAACAGGAATCGATGGCCCCCCTGCAGTACTAGTACTAGCACAATCCTCAGACACAGGTGGTGGCAAATATCCGCCAGTAGTAACAACAACACGTGTAGGCTGAACACGGCGCCCTAGGCGAGTAGATGTCTTCCGCCTGCTAGTGTTGGCGGCATCGGGAGGTGGAGGAGGAACATATGCGCCGTCATCGGATCCTGAGTCATCATGAGATGCCATATCTGTATCTAGACATATACATTTAAACAAACAAACATATACTAAACAAGGTTAACATAAACATACAAAACTCATTAAAATAAATAATTTGAATCCCATTCATTCTCAAACAAATAACATCCTTCATTAAAAATAACATCCTTCATTAAAAATAGAATTGTTGAAACATAAATTACATCCTTATATAATTGATTGAAACATAAATAACTAATTTGAATCTCATTCATTCTCAGAATCATCATCATCGGAGGAGTGAATTCTTGATACACCAATGTGGTCTGTTGCATCTTCACCATCAGCATCTTCATCATCAATTTCATCGCCGGTGTTTGGCTCATCACATAAACGAACAACGGGTTCAACTTGAATCACTTCATTTACATTAGACATCTCTTCCATTTGATATGGCACATCTTCCACCGTGTCATCATTTGTCTGATCAATGCGACCTCTTGGTTTTTTTTTAATTACGACACACCAACCACGCCTATCAGTCCGCATTGATGGATAAGGGACATAATAGACTTGTCTCACATTTTGTGCAATGACGAATGGATCATACGGTCGATATCTACCATTCATTTTAATGTCCACTGTATTTGACTTTGGATTCACCTTTGTTCCTCGAGCAGACGGATCAAACCAATTACAATAAAAAACCACTACCTTTGGACTAAAGTCTAGATGGGGGTACTCAAGTTCATATATGTGTTGAACCACACCATAAAAATAATCTTCACCTCCTCCAGTGACCCCCTTCATGCACACTCCACTATTGACTGTCTCTCTGCCCTATGTCCATTCATTGGTGTGAAATTTGTATCCATTGACAAAGTATGTGTGCCATTCTTTAACACATCTTCGAGGACCGTCTGATATGTTCCTCAAGTGTTGGTTGGTAGGATTTGGCGGGAGGGAATACACATGATGACTAAACCACATTGGAAAATGCGCATGAATATGAGCAGAAGATTGGTCTTCACGTACTGCCTCTGATGACAAGAACTCTCTAAAAAGAAATAATTTAATTGTTACACTTGTCTACTTTATATGCACCTCAGTACAGTTTATCAACACATGAACATGTGCTGAACTTAACTCTTCATCTGTTAGCCAGTGAGTTGACTCCTTCCCAGATGGACGACCGGGTAGACAAAAGAGAGACAAAGCCAAAGGATGTCTAGGCCATTCAGTATCCACTTCATTTCGACTGCTTCCAGAAGCAAACTGATTCTTGAAATAATGAGAACAAAAATGTGTTGTTTCACGGTGTAAGTAAGAAGAACATATCGATCCTTCAACTCTAGCTTTGTTTTTTCCCGATCTTTTTGAATCACCCATGAACCTAGAGATTGTCATACCCTAATTTTGTCCGCTTAGGTCGAAACCCTAATTTTCAAACAAAAATAAGTAAGTTAAGGTTTAGCATTCATTCATAATGTCATGAAGACCATCATTCATGCATTTCAAAGTTTTGAAAGTCATCTTAGGATTAGAGATGCATTGCATTGCCTTTTATAGCATTTTCAGAGTTTTTCAAGACCAAGGGCATTTTGGTCATTTTCGAAAAATGAGACATTTCTCAGCAAAAAAATCATTTCTTGCATACATTTTAGATTTTAGGGCCATTTTAGAGTTTTGAAGTAATTCTTGAAAAGAAAATGCATTTTGAACAAGGATTAGGGTTCTAATGATCAAAAGGGCATTTTGGTCATTTTTCGCAAGAGTTGATTTTCTCGCCAAAAATGCACATCATCAAAAAGTACATTTTTATTCTATCAAGGATAATTTTTGTACAATTTTTTAGGAGGAAAACCCTAGTCAAAATAATTAAAAATGTATTTTTTCATTTTTAGTGCATAGAAAAATAAAAAGGGACCATTAAATATTCCTCAATTTTTAAGTGACAATTTTTATTGTCATAGGTGACTAGAGGGAATATTTTATGTTGCCCAAAAGCATGTGACACATTTTCAATAGTTGCATTCCCATTATTTCCCATGCCCAAAAATTTCAATTTCAAAAACAAAAAAGGAAGTGTCTTCAATAAGACAAAATACCAAAAAAACAAGTTTTTTTTTCTCCTTATCCCCCCACCTACGAATTCTCTCTCTCTCTCTCCAATTTCTTCCACACTCTTCCATTATACCCTCTTTGGTAAATTACTCCACTCACTTACACTAACCTATTCATAAGAAAACCCAAAGTTCCCTCTTTGGTAACAATTCTCCCCCAAAATGCCCTTAACCCTACTTCACATAAAATATCTCTTCTAAAATAAGAAATTCATTTTTCTTTTCCTTTTTCTTTCCTCTAAATTTCGCCCCCCACTCTCCATATCTCTCACATTTTTGTGTTTCTTCAACACCCTCAATCCATGTGATGATGCATCTCCACCCTCCATTCAAAATCAAAACTCAATCCTAGAGCACATCAAAATCACAAAGACTAAACTACCCTTAGACCTAATTTCATCCTATAAATACTCCCTCATTCCCACACCTAAAGCCTCTTCTCTTTTTGCTCATTCTCTCCTACACAAAAACCCTAGCACACCTCCTCTCCCTCTCCTTCCCTCATCAAGGCCGTAGCCCCTTCCTCCCCTCTTCCACATATTCCCTTCAAAAATCAACCACCAAATCCTCCATTTCTTGTTAGATCACCATCTTTCCTTCCATTCTTTTCAAGGTTGCATCATCAAATTGCTAAGAGCTAGTGATTTTTGAGCTTATCATCTCCTTCTTCATTTCATTGTAGTTTTGAGGTAATCCTTGAAGCTTTGCACCTCATATTTAATTTTCTTGCATAATTCCTCCTCTACTCCAAACTCCTTCTTGATTGTTGTTTGCTTTGAGAATCCATTTCAAACATTTTGACAAAGACTTAGGGAGCTTTGGGTGTTTGAGATGGGTCCTTGGCCTTGAAGGAGTTGTTCTTCTACTTGAATAATTTTCCTTGCATCTTTACATATTTTTGCACTAGATTTCATACACAAATTTGTTGTTTAAGCATTTCGCATATCATGAAAAAGTAGGGTTGATGTGATTTTGTTGCACTTCTTTGCTTAATCATATAAATCCTTGCAAAAAATAGATCTATATTTCTTTGTGTTAATTTTGGTGTTTTCTTTATTAAATAAAATGTGGATCTATGTTTCCCTTGGTTCACATGCTTATAGATCTAAAAATATTTTCAAGTTCATTTTGTTGTTGTTCTTTGTTTGGTGATGTTTAATCTTGTTACTAGTATTTCATCTTAGTGTTAAATGTTACCTTTGTTGTTTGATGATTTAGCAATATGATTCCCACTAGTGCCTAGTGCACCTTAACCTAAGTGGTGAAGATTGCTAGAAATGACTCAATTTAGTTTATGTCTTAGTTTGCTTGTTGTAAATTGTTGATGATAGGCAAATTGATTCCCACTAGTGCCTAGTGCACTTTTCTCAAAGTGAGAGGATTGCTCTAGTTGATTCAACTTATTTGTTGTGTTTAGTTAATCTTTGCATTTTAGTTTGCTTGTTGCTCATTGTTGATGATAGGCAAGTTGATTCTCACTAGTGCCTAGTGCACTTTTCTCAAAGTGAGAGGATTGCTCTATATGATTCAACTTGGTTTTAGTGTTTATTTACTTTTTACCTTTTTACTTTACCATTCATTAACTTTTTACCAAAACATAAAAATATTTTACTACTTTGGTTTTAACCACTCACTTACTTTTTACTTTACCATTCATTAACTTTTTACCAAAACATAAAAATATTTTACTACTTTGGTTTTAACCACTCACTTACTTTTTACTTTACCATTCATTAACTTTTTACCAAAACATAAAAATATTTTACTACTTTGGTTTTAACCACTCACTTACTTTTTACTTTACCATTCATTAACCTTTTACTAAAACATAAAAAGATTTTACCACTTCCCATTCACTTCATGCATTTTTACTTTACCATCTCATTAAATAATTACCATTCACTTCATGCATTTTTACTTTACCATCTCATTAAATAATTACCATTTACCTCATGCATTTTTACTTTACTTTTCACTAACTTCTTACTTAAAGTTTTACAACTTATCAACTTGCAAAAAGACCCAAAACATTTTCTAGTTTACATTTATAACTTTTCAACTTTATAAAATCAACCCAAAAATACTTTTACCACTTTTTCCTAAGACTCTAAAAACACCAAAACATTTCACCATTTCCTAAGAATAAGGTAACTAAATTTTTACCACTTTTTATGACATACTCTCACACACTTGCACTTAAATAAAACCTTATTCACTCTCTTGCATTCTCATTTGCTTGTATCTCTTGCATACTCTCTTGTTTTAATCTCCATGCCTTTTCATATATTCATATCTCTTGCATATTCATTTGCACTCTCACTTGTTAGTACCTCATGCATCCTTACTTGTTTATACTTCTTGCATCCTCACCTGTCCATGCATTCATTAATCAAATGCTCATGCATTCTTGTACGCTCATGCATCTTTGTATATACTCATTCTTGCGTTCATCCTCACATGTCCATGCATTCATTAATCAAATGCTCATGCATTCTTGTACGCTCATGCCTCTTTGTATATACTCATTCTTGCATTCATTCTTAAATGTTCATGCATTCATTAATATCATGTCTTGCATTCAATAACCAAATGATCATGCATTCATGCCATGTCAATTACTTCGAAATCAAACAAAATTGCATTCAATAACGCTCATTCATTCCTTGCCTAATCATGCATCATCGCTCACATGTTCATTCACCTAACCGAGAATACTCTATGCCTATGATCAATTGTATTCCTTTGTTCTTGATGCCATTTGAATGTCTTGACTTAATTGTGCACAAACCCTTTTACACAATCATGTGCCCTTATAAGACTACCAACATGTGTAGCATAGAGGCATATGTGCCCCTCTTGAGATCGCTTCCAACGTGTGTAGCAATTCTCCTTCACACATAAATACAATTGTTTTGAGAACTTTGTCTGGCATCTTGGACAATTAAATCTCTTGATTATATTGGCATGCTTAATCTTAATTGATGATCAACATGTTTATGATTGCTTGATTAGTTGAATATGTTTGAATTTCATTCATTCATTTTGCATTTGGTTTTGGACATAGAGTTCGATTAAAAATGATTTACTTATTTTCTAAAACTCTTTTCCAAACCAATTAATTTTCAAAGCATTTTCAATAAACAAAAATAAGCGAATAGTGGAGGTCACCCATAACCTTTGTTAGTTTGATCTCTATGAACGCTCTTCAATTTCACATGAGTACTTAGCAATGATTACCCATAACCTTTGTTAGTTTAATCATTCGCTAACGCTCGCCCTACTTCTAAAACCTTTTCAAAAAAAAACATTTTTACAAGAACTACGTTGCTTTGATTCCCACTTGGGATACGTAGGAGCGAGACATGTTCTCGTCAAGCGCATCAAAAAAAATCTTCACTTTCACAACAATAAAAAACCTCCATTTTCAAAACAAACAAAAAATGTTTTCAAACCCATTGTTGTTAGTAGTTAATCAGAACCGTAGTTCGTCTAGCTATTGACATCGATGTCCTTTCTCCAAAAAGAACGATAAGCGATGACCACCCATAGCCTTTGCTAGTTTGGTCATCAAACAAATCAATCCTTTTCAAAAAAGGCTTTCAAAAAGAAAATAAAAACAAGTTGTTACTAACGGTCACCCAGAACCTTAGTTCGTTTGACTAGCGGTAGCGACTCCTTTTGAGTACTTAGCGGTGATTACCCATAGCCTTAGCTAGTTTAATCACTCGCTAGTACTCGTCCTATTTCGAAAACTCACCTAAAAAGTTAAAAAACAAAAACCAAGGCAGAACTACGTAGCTCTGAGTTCTCCATTGTATCGGGAGATACGTAGGAGCGGGTCGTTACCCCCGTCGAGCTCTTTTCTAAAAAACTCTCTTTTTCCCCCTCTTTACATAAGTTTTCCATTAATTTCCCATCCATCTTCAAATAAGAATAAAATAGGCAAATCTAGGTGTTCTTCAAATCAAACATTAAAACCACACAATTTAATTAGAGGTTCCCTTTCAGTAGAAAGGAGGAATGGGGTGCTAATACCTTCCCCATTCCTAACCGACCCCCGAACCCATATCTCTAGTTTTCAAAAGATCACCCGCCTTGTAAAAAAGACCTTTTCTCAATGTTTTGGTCTAAAAACTAAAATATTGGTGGCGGCTTCACAATTTTCTACGTTGTACATTGAAGAACCCTAAACGGGATTTTTCGGGGTACAACAGCTGGCGACTTCACTGGGGATCTTTTTTTAAAAAAAAAAAAGGACGAGGGTCAAGCCTAACTAACTAAAACGTGTGGTTCAATGTGTTGCGATTTGATTAATATCCTGTTTGCCTTTCTTTCTTATAATTAATTGTAAGCATAGGTATTTGTCTTCTTCTACTCCTCTTCTTTTATTTGCTTATGTTCATGCATTTCCCCATATTCTCTCATGTCCCCTCTTCTTGGCTCCTCTTCTAAAGGTAAGCAATATTCTTGTTTATAGATATCTTAGGAATGAAACCCTAGGGTAGATAACTTGATATTGATTGCTGTTTTCTGGACTGGTCTGGTTTTCATTTGCAGGTGGGGTAGCGCTAGGGAAAATGCCCTTGACACACACTACACATGCACCTTGTGATTACATACTTTGAGTGGGACCATAACCCAGGTCTGCAAAAACTTAGGAGAGTGGATTCGAGTAGTGAGAGCCCATCAGGACCTTTGTCCGTTTGGCTACTTGCGAAAGTTTCAACCAGAGTTGTGCTCTTTCATGATGCCTCACACCTAGCAGTTTGCTGCATTTGTGGGGAATTTTGTGAAAGAGACTGTGGCTCTGGTGGCCTTGTGGGGGAGTGAATAGAGCCATGTGGAAGGATTACCCCATAGATTGCCCTAGATCGTAGGTCTCACCTCTTTTTAGGTCACAAGGGCTTTTCCAAATTGTGTGTTGCATTATCACATTTAGCTAAGTTCTTTTCTTTCAATGATTTTCGAAAAAAAAAGGAAAGGGTTGCCATCGTAGACTTCTCTTTTGCCGGTCCGTACGAAATAACATATGGCCCACTTCATTTTCAAAAAAGAAAGAAAGAAAGAGTTACCGCTGTAGCCTTTCTCATACTGGTCCATATGAAATGACGTACGGTCCTCATTTTCAAAAAATAATGATATATTTCCCTTCATCAAATAAACCAGCGCGTGAGGCGGCACGTAGCGTGGCTCCTCAATTTTTGAACTTCCGTCCATATGCATCGCCTGTTATTTTTTTTTTTTTTCACGCGCATCATTCACATCATAGTCGCATCATGCCGCATTCATTTACTTGCATCCATATAACATCTCATTTGCATTTGCTTCCCGGGGATCACCGAACAACGTACCGTCTTGTCATAGGTGCATCAGAATGGAATCAAATAGCAAGGCTTCACTTGCTTCTCGCTTCCCAGTTTTGAAGAAGGCTGATTTGCTATTTCGATTCCTCGTTTACTTCACTTCCTAAATCAAAAAAGAAAAAGTTTATGCGCTTATGACAAGATAAGGCATCCCGTGGTTCCCGGCATCAAGCAAACTTTGTCCATGCATCCATTCATGCATTTTTCTTGATTCTTATGCAATAAATGTCAAAACAAACATAAAATCATACATTATCATTTCATGCGCATACATTTGTATCTCGTTCATACTCATTCATTTGCATACTTACATCATGCATTACATAAAACAATATTTTGAAAAAAAACATACATATATCCTGCATCCTGCATCATTGCATCACTGCATCATTGCATCATTGCATCATTATATCATTGCGTCATTTGCATTAAATAAATTTCCAATTTTGAAAGAATCATTCATCCTGCATTTCATTTCATTGCATAAAAATGAAAAAACAATTATCATTTGCATAGCATAAGCATTCATAAGCATTATTTAGGGACCCAGTAGAACTACGTAAGCTTTGATTCCTCATTACAATGGGGATACGTAGGAACGGGTCATACCCCGTCAAGCACATTTTTCTAAAACCCCTTTTTTCCAGTAAATCATTTGCATCTCCAAATAATTTTCAAAATCATGTTCCAAAACTAAAAATCAAAAAATTGAAGAGTTTCCAATGCATGCATCTTCTCTAAACAAAGAAAAAATAGAAAAGCTCTTCATGTAAAAGCTCAATGAGCAAAAGTGCACCTTCGAATGACGAAGGGTAATATCTCAAATTTGTGTGTGCACTACAAATTTGAGATGTTACTCCACGATATCGGGGCACTTTGACCCTATCAAGTGAGGTTTGTTTTCAAATAAGAGAATAAGTTTGAGTTAACCAAATGTCGAAGCATTTCAGTATATTGCGTGAAGTATTGAGTCAGGATCCACTCAATGTTTCATGCAAGTTACTCAGAGTAACGACAATTGGTTGCCTCACGCCATCATTTTTTTTAAAAAAAAGAAGATTTTGAAAGAAGAAAAGAAGAAAGGGTTACCGTTGTAGCCTTTCTCTTACTGATTCATACGAAATAACGTACGGCCCGCATTTTTTAAAAAAAGGAGCTTGAATTATTGCCAATAAAAACCCTTTCATTTATCCTGCATACACGTAGAGCATCATCATCATACATAAAACAAAATTTTCAAAAAAAGGTAAAAAGCAAAACTTTCAAAAAATCATCATAGTCTTTTCTTTTACCGGGCTACATGAGGTGATATTCCCAAAATTTCAGTCACCCCAAACCCGAAAAAAATGTTTTCATCTTATTCTTTCACATGCATGTCAAGTCACATTATCGCCGTCATTTTCATATAAAGACATCATTTGCACTGCATAAAACAAAAACTTGATAAAATTCATACATGCATTTTTCTCTATCTCATTTAGGTTTGTCAGGAGTGCATTCTCTGCACGTGTGCGTTTCCATTCACTAAGGCTTTTTTTACTAATTTTCTCGAAAAATCCAAAAATCGTGTCTTATTAGAAGCGCGTCTCATGCATTATTGTTGTCCTTTTTCACACATCATGAAAAAATGATACATTAACATCCCATCTTGCATGCATTTCCATTCAATAAAAATAATGTCTTCCCACGCATTTTTTTTTAAAAAAAAAAAATCATTGTGAGTATCATATATTTCATTGCACAAAAAATGAAAACAAGGAAGCATCTCATTCATAATCATGAACAAAAGTCATCATCAAATTTATTCAAAATGTAACATTCATGCATCATTTCATTAACCTCATCACTTTAGTTCAAATACGTCATTCCTCCATAAATGCATCTTTCAAAAGAAAAAAGGGGCATCGGCATTTCATATCTTGTCTTGCCTCTATAAAGATCATCATTCTTGCATCATTCATTATCCAAAGATGCATCCGCATTTCATATCTCGTCTTGCATAAAAAGAAAACATCAAAAAGAAAATACTTTTAGAATAACCACACTTTTCAAGTTCATCCATGCATGGCATACAACAAAAATGTTGTGATGAGAGACGAGATGTTCTTGCAAAGTAATCTTTCTTTTTTGGAAAAGTTTACCCTCACTCATTTGCAAACTCAAGGGGTTCCAAAGCACTCAGTTTTTCACATCAGTAGCTCATTTGAATTTCCTTCAAAAAAAAAAAAAAAAAAAAAAAAACATTACATCTCATCCATTCCATGATAAAAGACCGAAACAGTTCATCAAGAAAGTTTTTATATCATGTTTTAACCAATGTTAACTCTCTGTGAAGCGTTCTTCTAGTAAGCATGCATGCCAGGTGCAGTTTCCCTTGTTTGAGTCAGTCAGTTTCCTTCATTGTCATCATCACCATCCAAGTCTAACCCCGCCCCGTCCACCCATAAAGCGTTCCCCTATCAGTGCATACTTGACTTTTTGGTTCATTTTAACACTTTAAGGCCTCCATGCTGGGGCAAGTCTGTGATCACTAAGTTTCCTTGTCGATGTCATATACCTTGAGTGCAAGTCTTCCAAAAATAATATAATAAACAAGAAAATAAGCTCGCTAGGTTGAAAACCCGCAAAGGGCGGCCTAGGCAAAAAAAAGGGCGCCCGGTGGATTGAAAACTCGCAAAGAGCGGTCCAGGCAAAAGTTAGGGCATAAAAAAAAATGCAAAGAAAAGTGCAAGCACATGAAGGTAGATAAATCATTGTTCCAAAGTGAAGTCTTACAGAAATAAGCAATCGGGATTTGAAATGAAGTTTGGCCATACCCTCAAAAACCCAAAATCCCAGAAAATCCCTCTCTTACCCACCTTAAGCCAAGAAAATCCCAAAGAGAAAAACAAAATCCTCTCCTACCCACCGTAAGCAAAAAAAGCTAAAAATCCAAAAGTTACCTTAGACAAGGATCATCAAAAAAAAACAGTGCATCGTTCTTCATCAGTTCACCCAAGCTCAAAAAAAAAAAAAAAAAATTCAAAAAATGAAAACCCCAAAAACAAGAGATACAAAAGAAATATCAGTGGTGAGTTGATACGTGTTACCACAAAACCCAAGAGATCCTTGTCTCAATAAACCTTCAAACACTTCATCATTCCCATACACCCCCTTCCATAAACCGCAAACACTTTCCTTTGACCTCGACGTCCCGCCCCTCACAAACCCTTAGCCAGGAATAAAATTTCCAAACACCCTATCAAGCCATTTAACCCTCATAGACCATTAACCGTCAAATCAATGCCGAATAAAGAATCATCCTCCCGTCAACCTCAAACACTTCGATAAGCCCAATTATCCCTCCTCCACGAAACACCACAATCCTGAAATGTCCAATCCGATCAATGACCGGTTGCTTTCGTTTTCTCATGTTTTAATCTTAGGACAACTAAGTTTATCTGTCTACAATGTGTTTGCTCAAAAAAAAAAAAACAAACAATCAAAAAAAAGAAAGCTGATAAAAAAAAAACAAACCCTCAGAAAAAAGAAGTGAGGGAGCAAAAACAAACAGTCGGAAAAAAGAAAGCTGACAAAATAAAAGAGGGACCTGCACTCCAAAACAGCGTCAAACTGCATTAAAACAAGGTTTAGTGATCACCAGGTGAGGCTTCTTTCACACCAAAAGTCAAGACATCAGTAGAGAACCAAATATTTGCACTGAGAACGTCACTCAGATTCAAAGTTGGGGCATTCTCTTCACCACCCACCCACCCTGGTCTTGGGAAAGTCTGTTCAAATGCCCATCCCATGTCACTCCAATTGTCAATATTTCCAAAGTGAGGGCAAGTACATTCCCATTCCTTTACCTCATTCATTCCCATAAAAAAACCTCACCGGGGCAATCTCTCAAATCACTATCCTAAACAAAGCCTTGTTATTCTAACTGGGGCAGCTTTGTCCTTGTTATGACTGGAGCAACATCAAACTTTGTGGGGTGAGACAAAATCTCTTTTGCACCTTTCATTTCAAAAGCCGAAGCATTCCCAATTCATCATCTTCTACACCCCTAGTTGTCGTCACCACTAGACAGGGGCAAGTTATTCATTCGTCAGAGACATGAATTGGGGCAATCTTGTATCTCTTGATCCCTCATAAGCTTCAGCAATAACCATGTCTGTCATTTCTTCACTTGCCATAAACATCCATACCCTAAACCAATTCCAAGTTAACTGACTCATTCATTCACATTTGCACTCCTATGCATGCTTACTAGACAATGCTTCAAAGAGAGAGAACACAAGTTAGTCATGCGATATCTCAGATTCAGTCGTCATTGGAAGGAAGAGAAAACAAGTGAGCTTGTTTGTAAATAAACACCTTGAGAACACCAGAGTTTTAAGCAAAACTAGTTTTTTCAAAAAAAAATGATCCAGATTCACCTCCACTTTTGTTTTGCATCCAAAGTCTCGCGTCTCATCATCTCAAAAATGTTTAATCATGCATATCGTATTTTTCGCTCCATGCATTTGGGCGTTCCATTTTGTTTATCATAGTGTCTCATTTGCATCGTGCCAACATCATCATTTTATGGAAGGCAACAAAAAAAAGAAACAACGGACGAAAAAAAATCATTCCATCAAGCATCAAAGCATTGCATCAAAAAGAAAGAAAAAGCAAAACACGTCATCCCATGTCATAATATTCGCATCCAAGCATTTCATTCAAATCATATTCACATTTGCATTTCATGCACTCATCGCATCCCATCATTACAAAAATGTTTCTGTATCCCAGCCACTAATGTCATCACACTATGCATCATAACATTAGCATCCAAACATTTCATTTGCATTCGCATTTAATGCATTCATCCAAAATGCCTATGTTTCCCAATAAACTATTTCATATCATGCATCAAAGTATTGCTTTTGCATCCTCACAGAGCAAAAGAGCAAACAAAAAACAAATAAGCAGAAAACAGAAAGCTGCTCAAAGCAAACAGAATAAACAAAAAATAAACAAGCAGAAAAAAGAAAGCTGCTTAAAGAAAACAAACAGCATAAACAAAGACAGAAGAATTGCAGAAAACGGAACATAAGAAGAACACACCATCTTCATATCATTCATCATTCTCATACCATTCATACCATTCATCGCTTCATGGCATCAAACAGTAGTGCATTACACTTTCAATTTGTATCTCAGAAGAACGAAGAAATAACAGAAAAAGCATTCCACCAAAGTCAATCATTGCATTCATATGCATTCAAGTGCATGCGTTTCATGTACCAGTCAAGATAGAAGTTACCTCAGACTAGATAGTCTCAACCCAGAGTTAGTAAACTCCATCAACCCAGAGTTAGTAAACTCCATCAATCCAGATCACAACATCGTGTACGAGCACGCGATGGATCCATCAGACTTCGTCAAGTCCTTCGGATTAGTT